>JAZGTJ010001262.1:0-61135 GCA_036877575.1 Botia almorhae | reverse complement strand
TGTGACCTTTTCCTGTGGCACTTCACTATCAGACTCTTATCTCACTGCTGGTGCAACCAAGCGGTCATCCATGAGGTCACTTCACAGAAGTGGACATTAGCGATAATGTACTTTCAGTGACTCAGGTGTCACGCAAGCAAACACGCACGCACACACTTTGTGCCCAGCACATAATGATCCGCTCTCTGCGCGCATGACAGAGATGTGGACGTTGGAACAAATTAAAATGTCCGTAGGTGGAAGGAATATTTTGCTTGATGAGAGAGAAGAAAAAAACGAGACAATATATTTTCTTCAGAGTATTACAAGCGCACGCACACACAATTTCTCAATCCCATTCGGTTTGTACGCTTGTTAGTTCCACTTGAAATGGCAAATGACAAACAATCAGACGCAGTGAGGCGATGGCTTACCAGCTCAGAGAACCAGCCAAAACAAAACAAACAAGGCAATTACTGCAATTCACACTACACCAGTTCTCCATGTTAAACACACACTCACATATACACATATAAACACAAAGGCCTTTGCAATTATAAACATTATTCTTCTCGCCATCTATTTTTGACATAAACACATATAGTCGCACATATAGTGTGCACACACACACACACACACACACACATGTAGCTAAGGCAGTGGGGATATGCACGGTATATTAAAAAGAGGCTAAATCCACTGAATAAAATATTTTCTCATCTCCAAGGTTACTAAGATTTTCTCCTGACATGTTGTGAAGACCAAGGTAGAGAAAATCTCCAAACTGATTTTTTATACATCACTTGCTCTGTAGGGCTTTGATATCCTAAGGCCAAAAGAGGAAGTTAGCAGATGTGTTTAGTTTATGGGCTGTTTGAATGTCTCCCTATCACAGACAGAACAACTTCATGCATCTGTGCCTTACAAACATGCAAACATATTCATTACATACACAATATATCAACCAAGCTTCTAGAATAACATAAAGACATGGTGTTGAGCCCCTTTTGATTTGGGCTGGAGAGTAACTACCCAGTGACCACTCTGATGACCCTGACAATCATGTATAAAGGCACTTACTGCTACCCAGAACACTCTAGCATCATGGCAGTGAGTTTTAATGAATAAGAACCACTCAAGTTTCCTGGAAACAGAAAAATGAAAGAAAAACATAGTTCATATATGGATTTTAAACATATTTATATATGTTTTTCAGATAATATATGCTAAATGACTACAACATTTAATTTGTCCAAATAATGTATTTATTTACGAAATTTACCTCTGCTTATATCTCTGTCTTACACAAACACTGGTTTAAGAGACTTTCTGGATTAGCAGAAAATTATACAAATTAATAAAACAGTATTAGGTAAAGCTGTGACAAATACATCAATTGACAAGTGCGAGTACAGATTCAAGTTCAAAGAATGTTTTGTCATACTATACAACTTGAAAGTTCTATTTGTTGTCTGCATTTGCAATAAATTACAGTGATTACAGTAGCAGTGAAATGCTGTCCTGTTTGTTTTAACACTATGAGTGTGCCCAAAACAAAAACACCCAAGGAACAATAAGTGGATGATTCTTCTATTATGAGCACATTTGACTACTTAAATCATGAGAAATTAAACTTCTTTACACAGTGTTCCAATATATACTGTACAGTATGTACAAACACATACATACCTGGAATAAAGGTCTGCTGACCTTGATAAAAATTCAAGTTAATTTAGGTATTATGTGTGATTTTGTGGGTCTCGATATTGTGTGAGATGATAAATGGTGTTTTTTACTTTTCAGAGAAAAGGTTGTATAAGTCTTCGACTTGCTGGCTGTTCAATATGAACTTGAAACTTTGAAAATATGAACTATTACAATTCCCTAACACTGACCAGTTGCTATAGACACCTAATAAAGCTACTCTCAGATCTTAAAAAATCTTTAAACTGTCACAGAGGACCAGTGACATATATTTTTGATTAAAAAAGTAAAGTCAAATTTCTGTGATTTAACACTTTTGCTTTGAAGTATAAAAGTACTGTAGATATCAAATTTAATAAAATTATTCATGAAGTTTATCATCTGTACAGTTGGTGTTGCAGGCCGCTATCTGTGTCCAAATCCAGGATCTGTTTTGAAGGTCTTGGAGGAAGAGACTAATCATAACTCCTGTTGGCCCTGAGGCTGCCGCCAAAATTATCGGACCACAACAGTGTGGCTAAAATCCTTAGTGAGTTTTCTAGCCCTAATCCTGCTTTCTCTGAGATATCCTGAGGTTTGGGCAGTATAATAGCAGTGAAAAGTGAGTCTTTTTCTGTAAGTCTTCTTGATTGTTTGTGAGAGATTAAAAAAGATTAGAGGAAAGTTTTGTGGGTGTTTGCCAAAGCGTTGCTATGCAGCTTTTAAGGTGCTCGGAGTGGTTGTTGGCACATTGTTGAGCAGTTACTAGGGTGTTTTGGTTTACTGCTAGGTGAGTACTTATTAGCCCAAGTAAAAAACAACAACCCCCAAGTCTTTAGATATGAAATTAATAAGTCTGTGGATTATATTATCATACCGTTGCCTGAGAATCAAACCTATTACAACAGAGCAAGAGAGAAAGACAGTGTTGTGTGTGTATGTGTGTGTGCGCGTGTATGACAGAGAAAGAGAGAGAGCGAGAGAGAAAAAGAGAGGCGGGTGGGGTGGAGAAAGAACAAACATGTCCTTTTGAGATAGACTCTAGTACTAATATTGACCCGCACACTTCAGAAAACACAGACGCACAACTTTGCTACAGTAATGAAAGCACCACAAAGGGCCATCGACACGTTTTATCAGCAACCTGAATTAGCCACGTCTGTTCACCTTGATTGCTAGTGTTCATATGTTACACACACACACAAACACACACACACACTGCACATGTAATCAGCCAGCAAATAAAAGCATGTGGTGTTTAAAACACACTCATATGCTTAGTAGATAGGTGCTCACCTACCAACACAAACACAGTCAGACACACAAATGATCCAAATGAACCCTAAAAACAACAAACAACCACATCAACCATGATGTTGAACTAGTGGTGTCACAACATACCAGTATTGAAGATAACTGTGATATTAATAACTATGATTATCGATACTGTGTTAATACTACACGCATGATAATATTGTAAACAATTCAGCACCAGTATCTGGTTGATCACAGTAGGTAGTAAAATTGCAACTGTTTAACATTTTGCCTTAAGAGCCACAAAGGTTACAAACAATCGCTCTCTCTCTGTCTCGCTACACCATATAAACAAAATGTAGATTCCATTTTTATGTCATAACCATGTAGTGAATATCTGATACAGTGACAGCCCTATGTTGAACTTAGGAATGTCATTTCAGATCATATGCTAAAATGCTGTTACAAGTCCCTGTCTGTCGTTTTGATGTCCAGCTCTAAGGTCTCTATAATAAACTATTCATATCAACTAGATTTTCACATTTTCTAAAGTAAACACAAGTTCAGCATGCCCAAGCAAACTCCCTGCCACAATGCTGATTTTGAGTTTGCTTGCCTAAACATTGCTTTCAGGAGTTTACATGCTAACAGAGTTCTTAAATGAAAGACAAATAGATTTGGTACTCTGTCTACAAAGGAGACACAATCTGAGGTATTGTGTATTTTTTAGCAGTTTCAGCAGGGCTGCACTCACAGATATGAGACACGTTTTTAGGGTTAAAACATCAGGGAGCCTCTAAGCTACGAGCAAGCTGTTCCACCCTCTAAAGCGGCTACTGTTGACTGTTTATTGTGCCGCTGTTAGGCTTTTAAGAAATGATGGCTGTTGTCTTCCGGCACTTAAGATGGAAGTTGTTTTATTATCTCATGAATGAATGAATGAATAAATAGCTACAAATAAAACACCAAGTTAAAAAACATCTCCATGTAACATGACAGAAGGAAATCCTTGTTTATTTGATATTTAGATTTTTAATCTGTTTGAGGAATTGTGACAATGATTTATCAGCTAGGCCAAATAATCAAGTTGTATACACTACCAGTTTACAAAGTGTAAACACAATTTTCACGTTTTCTATTTTATATTATTATAGAATAATAATGATCAAAACTATGAAATGACACAAATAAAAACATGGGAAATATGTTGTAAACAAATTATAAAACAAAAACAGATGTTTAAATATTGTTCAAAACAATTGTAGCTTTTTTAAAGGTAACCACACTTTGTCTGGATTGCAGCTCTGCACACTGCTCATTCTCCCCATTAACAGGTTCATCAAACCTGTTGAATGCTTTCAAATCATCAGTGTTTACATTTTTATTGCTATTATGATTAAAGTTGTATTTCTTAAATAATGTATATATGGGAACCATTTTTATAGTCAAAAAATTTAAGAACTTATTTCAAGTATTTAGACTTAAGACTTCAAAAGGTCAAGTATTTAGATGTAAGAAATCAAAAGGTTTTTCAAATTTATATTCAGAATTATGATTTACCCAAATGTGTACAAACCTGTACTGTATATGTGCATCACATCATCTGCCAATATTCTGTTCTGTAAATATTGTTATTACCATCAGTCATTAAAAAAAATTATATTGGTCAACCATAACTCCTAAATGCCAAAAGAAGATCAAAGTTCACTGAAACGCCCTCAAAGTTAGTGCGAGTGTTTACAAGCTGAGTGACAGAATTGAGAATATGAGTTGTGACATTGGACAGATTGCGTATCCTTCGGTAAGCCCCGGGGAAGCAGCCGAGCTGGGATCAGCCCCTTCCTGTGGTGGGGTGGTTGGGGTACGAGTGAGTGTGTGTGATTCAGGACAAACTCACAGATGTGTGTGACGACCCCACGGCATCAGAACTGCTGTTGCTATGCACCGCACATCCCACAGCACCTGGGAAACATCAGTGAGATTAAACAAATTTTAAAATTTAGATGTAAAAGGTTATAAATTAATTAGCCATTGGAAGACCCAAGGCTCAATAAACAAGAAACACAGTACAATCAGAAAACAACTTAATTAAGCTTATGATTAGCTAATTAAATCACACAGGTATATCGGCAGTTTTTTAGCATCACCTTTAGACCCAAAGCTGGATAAAACCATCAATCCACAGGTAAACTCACAAGCAGGGCACATCTGCTAACAGATTAGGAAGTCCAATTTGTGAAACTGATATGCATGCACACATAACCAGAGATACTAAATCAAATTGAGTGTTTAATATATTTATCATCAGGATGGCAGCATTTGTGACGTGACTCTGTGACCTTCTCAACATTAGGAGGCGTTGATGTGTGCGCATTTCCTCGCAAACAACTGGTAATTAAACTAAAGCAGAAAGACGTGCTGCACATCTAACAGCCCGGAAACTGAAAGATGCAAAGGATGAAAGGTGCAGAAGGAGAGAAAAAGATGCCAATAGAGTATTCATTTATTTCTGATAATTACACACTGTGGATAAAACTGAAAACAGCTACTAAAAACATCAGATGCTGAAAACTGAGCCAGATTTTAACTTTCATGTAGAAAAGCATCATTGTATGCTCACAAATGGCATACCTGCACTCTTAAGCATCTGGTACAATGGTTATGTGTACATAAAATTCTGCCTTATTTTTATGTCATTCATTCAGTGGACAGCTGCATGTTGTATATTAAACTTTTTCATTTCTTTGCCTCAATTAAAAAATACAGACCTTTCCATACTAAAGATAAGGTCACACTCACATGCACGTGTTTTGAATACAACATTTAAGATGTGCCAGGTTTTTAAAGTATATAATAAAAATGCATGTTTTAACAAATGTAGCCTTTAAAGTGTAATTATCAGTAAAGTATACATACCAAATATCTTAAGAAACAATCACATATTTACACTTGACAGTTTAAAATAAAGTGCACAATCATCTTCCAACGAAATGTACAGAACACAACGTACAGCATTTTGTTGATTCAAGATAACAAAACACAAATTTTAAAATCTCGAAAAGCATTCACTGCAGTTTTTCCCCAGTAGAGCTGTGGCCCTATGGCTATATGGGGCAAAGGGTCATGACCTGTGACCCATTCACCCCCAGCGGGTCCCCTAATAATTAAATTTTTAGTCACAGAATAAAAAAAAATAAAAAAGAATTATACAAATTTAAATGTGCACATTTTCAAGTTCCGAAAGGCAAAATTAGACATTCATAATTATGTTAAGGTTGCGCAAAGGCGTTCATCTTGTAATCAAATGCAAGACTGCCATCTGCTGGTGAAACGCAGAACCTCTAATTATGAAGCTAAACTTCCTAGGGAACCTAAACTTATTAGGGTACACAGGATAAGACAAGTAAGATTGTTGATTTCGTTTCAAAAGTTTGCATACTAGATTCATAAAGATAAATTCATGTAAACATGTATAATGATAACTTTATGTGGTATTTAGGATCTGTATTGCCGCTCTGAATGGATCAGCATAAAATCTGTTGTGTTTGTTCTGGGGTCTGAAATTCGAGCGCTTTCCGCAGAATCCGCCCACTTTTCTTAAATGTGTCCAATAGCCCTCCGTAAAGGAATCATGGGGTATATTTCAATGACCTTTGCTTGACTTTTCCACTAATTTACAGGTGCGTCGTCTCATATGCAGAGAACAAGATGGAAGGAGGACAGCTACAGGTGAACGACATGGATCAGTTTTATTTAGAGATTATATTTATAAACACAGCAGTTGCCTTGCTTAAAGTGCACGAGAGATCAAAGTTTGTTTGTCAAAACTTTGCGTTTTGAAGATGTTTTGCAACGTAGAATTTGGCGCTACGAGCCAAGAATGTTTTATTCACGCGTTTGATGTTATTTAGTTTCTTTAATGCAGCTTTAAGAGGTTTTACATGCATTGCATCACCTCTATTAAATTAATATTTATTGCTCAAAGGTTTTGAACCCACAACGACTGAAGGCGCTGGAGGAATGGTTGCAGAAGACCTCCATCATTTTAACACAGGTCAATGGTCAGAGAAAATATGGTGGTCCACCTCCGGGTAGGTACTCTTGAACGTTATCTCTCATCATGTTTTTGCATTTACCACGCAACCTGAAGCAGCTTAAACTCGTATCTTGCTTTGCATGAGACGTATCAAAGCAAAGCATATGGAGCTATTACGTAAACATCACAGCATGTTTTCTTTTGTGGCGGTTTTTTTAAGAGGCTGTAAGCATAACCACGCGTCTGTTTAAAATAACTTTGTACGTGTTGTCTATTCATTTTAGTCATCTTATGAGCACTTGTAGTCATGGATGTTGTAAAACACGCACACCTGGAGATTCATCAAGTACTTGAATACTTGGTATTCAATTATTGGTTCTTGTTTGCCTTACTGGTTGATGAACGTGATTGGTTTACGAAACTTTTCGAAGTAGTTCAAATTACAGTTGTGTGGGTCAATTTAGAAATGATTTTCCAATTATGGCAGATTGACTGCAGGTGATTGTCTTAGGAAATTTTAGCGAACAGATAATAACTTTTCCAGGTTATATTCTAGTGTATATTTCTCAGGGTAGATTTTTATATCTGAACGCCAACTTTAGTGTGTACAACTGGATGAAGGGCTCGTGAACCCTGTCTTGTAGCGCCCCTCACCGGTTGTCTCCATTATCTGACACACCCTACTGAGCAATCGTGAAGATGAAGTCAGTTGCTCTGTTCTAATTCTTTGCAACAATGGTCATTTAAACCTCTAAAGCTATTGAGCACTACTAAAGTCTTTTCTGAACAGTTTGTTAAATGTAAAAACCATCTTATTTTACGCTGATCCACAGTATTCGCATTTAAAACGTATATTTAGCAAAATATTAAACAATTGTTAAGCAGAAAACAATTCTTGAAACTGCAAACAGGGAACAGGCAAAAATGTTTAAGCAAGTTCGTGCTCAAGTAATCGTGTTAAATTGCAGTGTATAAACAGAACACATGGGACAACTTACCCCAACCTGTAATTTATGATAATCATCCTTAAAACAGTTTAATCTGTATGCCAGTGTGTTTCCTTGTGAAGTGTGTTTGCTCTTTGCTAGCTGTTGCATACAAAAATATGTATTTTATAGTTACAATTTTGTTTTCAATAACAGATATTTGGATTATAATAATATATAAGCAAATGCACATAATGCAAATTAATGTTCTCGCAAGACCTCTTCAGTTGTTTTGGTTAACAAGCGTTCGGTCTTGCAAGCAATCATATCTTTTGATCCAGGACTTTGTGTTTTATCTGTGGATTGTCTGAATTCTTTGTCACTCTTCTCTATCATTCTTTATTCTGATTTCACTCGTCCTCTTCCATCAGGCTGGCATGGGCCAGCACCAGGCCCAGGCTGTGAGGTCTTCATCAGTCAGATTCCCCGTGATGTCTATGAGGACCGGCTGATCCCGCTCTTCCAGAGCGTCGGCACTCTGTATGAGTTCCGTCTCATGATGAACTTCAGTGGGCAAAACCGCGGCTTCGCCTATGCCAAATATGGCGACCCCCTCACAGCCTCGACTGCTGTTATGACCCTCAACCAGTACCGGCTCTCGGAGGGGGTTCGACTGACGGTGCGCAGGAGCACGGAGAAGAGACAGCTGCGTCTCGGAGACATCCCAGCTAACATGAGCCAGGCAGAGCTGCTGATGGTGCTTCGGCTGCTCTCAGAGGGTGTGGATGATGTGGAGCTGAAGTTGGGCGGGCCCAAAGGAAGAGAGGTTGTGGCGCTAGTGAACTACTCCTCCCACTACGCTGCATCTATGGCCAAGAAAGTGTTGGTGCAAGGTATGCTGGGATATGTAATGGAAGGGGGACTTAATGTACTGTAGGAATAAGTTAAACTTACACAGTTACTTGACCAAAATTTTAAACAAACTAGAAATATAAATTTGTAATTTATCTTGTTTGTAGAGTAAAGCTGCAATCTGTCATTTTTTTGGGTTAAAAATGAAAAAAGTAATTGAGTAATATCTTTTCAGTTATTGAGCAAGTACATAACATATCAATGTTCAAAATGGTCTCCTTTCCTTGCCTCAATTTGTATGGGTAAGTTTGTAATAATAATTTATAATTTGAGCTGTCGGGTCTGCTTTCGCAGGAAATATCAGTTTGACTTGTGGTTACATTACGTCTGTATATAGGAGGAAGATTCGGCTACTAAGTCACATGTGGGTGCGAGATAGGTGAAGCGCTTGTAGTTTGTTTAGCAACAACAGCAGTTTAGAATTTAAGCTTCTCATTCACATTATTTGTAATCATGTTTCAAACAGAGATGCAATCAATGAGATATCAAAGTTATGGATTGCAGCTTGTCACCATGAAACGGAAGTTGTCTTTTCTTCCCTATGCTGATGCATATGTGAGTAAAACTGCTTCTGGAATGAGGAAAAACATAGGACATTAGACAGTCAATATAGTCCCACCCTCGCACCGAGACATACATCATTAAGAGAAGAGATGTTAGGCCTGAAATGGAGCACGGGATTGTGGGTATTGCGCCAATGTTTTCTTTCCCACAAGTTTTGTGGTAATAATCCTGTGATTCAAAATAAAATAAATTCCCATGAACAATTATGAACTAGTGGCTTAAACCCCACAGATCAACAAATTAAATCCTTAATCTTTCGGTCTGTAAGTTCATAATCACCATGAGTGAATCAGCTTTGTCTCTCTAAAAATTGCACATGGCAACGTCATGACAGTTTCTGCTCCCACCGTCACAGTGCATTATGAAATGGGCAGTTTTGCATTTTGAAGTTAATTTACAACCAAATAATAGAAAACATAAACAGATTTATTTACTTATAGTTCATAAAGACATTTTGTGTGAAAAGTGCTGACTTGATTCTCGCAATGTTTTGGGAGTGGTTGCAAAGCATTGTGGGTGATTTAAGGCTGCAAAGAATACACTTCATGCATCCTTCAAGAGGCCGAATGAAAAACACAAAACAAAGGCTGACTTCCAACATCTTTCAAATTGAGATGTCCTTAGATGGCACTTGATGACTTGACAGCCGAGATATGCGGCCTTTCTGGGATGCAGCCTTACGTTTAAGAAGCACCCTTTGTGTCCGAGTGCAGGAATCTGCGTGTAAAGTAGCGCATTCTTATTTCTAAGCATAGATTGCTGCGTAAGGCTGCTGATAGTTTTAAAGTTCTCTGCACTTTAAGCGAGTTGTGATAGAACAATCAGTCGCATTTAAAATTAATGAAGCGTGTGGTGCTGGAGCAATGACCGCTGGCTTATAATACTGCAACACTTCAGGAAAAAAAAGACTTTGATTGATCACCACCTTACAGCACTTTTCAGTCATGTTTATATTTAAACTTTATACATATTGTCTGTCTTCAATATACTTTATATATGATGTACCTCAGAAGATAAATTACTGTTTTAAAAACAAGGTTCTCTCCGTCAGGACCTAATCTATTCATATCTTCAATGCATTTTCGCAACAATGGTGAGCACTGACATAGCCATTGAAAATACAATAATGTCATTAACAGTATAATAATGTAAGACATAGGCCTATGGCAGGTTGACTGGAGGGTTTGTAAGGTACTGTTCTTTGTTAAAATGTTTTGAAGTGATACGTATTGCAAAAAAAAAACAACACACAAAAACACTGAATTGAGTGAAGTAGCTTCTTAAAATACAGGGGTAGTTTTTAATGTCTTTCTACAATAACTCCTACAAACCCTGCCCAAAAGTTCATCAATCCCCTAAATGAGTTTCTGACAAGGGAATTCACCCGTACACTAAAGTTACTGTATTGTATTATTATTATTGTGAAGTTAAAAGTGAATCCAGTGGGGTTTTTTTAGCATTGCTGATGCCATGCCATAAACCTTGCCCCCACAGCAAACAGAACAGAACCGAGGCTCCAAAACCGTGATGTGAATTAAACCATGGCATTGGTATATCATTGCACCCCTAATTCATTGTATAAACTGATTGTGAATGATAAGTGGACGTTAAGACATTAACAGCTTGATCAGCCAATCAGAACAAAGTAAAAGCATTGCTTACTCTCGTGACCGTACACCCTGCCCCCATTAACTTCATGGAGCCTGTCATCTTTCTCAATTACTGGGCGTTCTTAAACCAGGAAAGATGTTTTTCAATCTGTTTACTGGATTTGCTATAAACAAGTGGGCATTCCTTCTACCTATCTGTTTTGGAAACACCCAGTAATTGTGAAATGCGCTTTAGTCCTTTTTGATTGGATGGTTGAAATGCACCCAATAATTAACCAATAATTAACCAATAACCATTTTATTTAATCAAACTTTTAAGCACTTCAGAGATAGTAGTATGCAGTATGTGAAACTAGAAATATTACAGAACTGTATAAATATATTTCACATGAATCTTTTGTCCAAGATGTTTAAGAAACATTTGCATGTTTTTTACTTTGTTTTGTATATGTGGTATTACTCTTTGATTGACTTTTCATGGTTTTGCAGCATTCAAGAAGCAGTACGGCATTTCCATCACTGTGAGATGGATGTCATTCAACTTAAAGTTCAAGCATGCAGAGGAAACAAAAGACGATGGCCCCCGTACTCCACCCGGTCTAAAACCGCACCCAAAACCCTTGCTTTCCTCTCCCCACCTGCAGCATCAGCCAGCTCATCATAACCCCACAAGCCACTCAGCCCTCCGTCCCTTTATTCGGGTGGTGGGGAGTCCAGCCACCCAGCCGAGAGACCGGCTGATCCCTCCAGCTCCGATGGGCTATGACGCTGCGGCTCAGCTGCAGTGGCTCTGTGAGGCGAATGAACTCGGAGCTCCGCAGTATGAAGCACAATACCATCACACCGGCCCTGATGGCTTTCTCTACTTCAGTTATAAAGTCTTGATCCCAGCGATTCCTTTTCCCCTGTACGGGTTTGTCCAGATCCTGCCAGGCACCAGCGGTCATTCTATGATGGGGGAAGTTCATCGGGCCACCGCTGAGCAGGTGATCAAAACCATATGCAAGGCTTCCAGTTTGCCACCTTTCTAATGTTTGAGCGGCTTGGGCTGCGTTATCAGTTTAATGTTCAGTATTACAGTTCTAAATGCATGTACTGTTGAAAGTTCCAAATGATCGAGTCAAAATTTGTAAAAAAAATAATTTTGTTAACTGCATAACCAGGCAGTAAAAGTCGTAGATCTTGAATTTAGCAATATGAATGTTTAAAGTATTATGTTCTCTTTGGTATGTTTTATAATATTTTAACTATGTAATATTAATCATTTGTATGTTGTTTTTCAGTCTGTCCCATCACATTTGGATGACTTTGCATGTTTTCACAATTTATTTTGTATGTTTTTGAATATTTCACTTGTTTTCACATTTTTTGAATTTGCATGGTGTGCTGTGTTTTCTTGTTTGATGGGCTGTACTGATTATAAATGACCTTTGTACAGTAAATAAGTTCAAGAATCATACTGTACATGTGCATTCTTTTGGCTTTAACGGCCATCTTCTATAGATAGGCCTGTTTGCTAGGCAGGCATCACCTTCAATATCTCTCAAATCATGGGCCTGTTGAGGAGAGGTGTGCTGTAAGTTATTCGGGATATGATTTTTATCTTTTAGGCAATAAAATGAGCAAACACAAATCCCACATACCTACATTGACAGAGGGGCCAAAGCCATTGATGGCCCAGAATATCATAAAGATTTGTGCTAGTTAGCAATCACCCAGAACACTTTAGCAACCACAAAGCTATATGTTAATGACCACTAAGAAGACTTGAGACCCCTGTCTCCATGATAAAGCAGTTGCTTTTTCATCTGTTTAATGCTGCCTACAAGAAGCATAACAAATTAAATGTAGATAAATGAGAAGTCTGTGAGAGAGCCTCCGAGTTGATCACTTATTGAGAGATTTAATTCAAGCACATTTTAAAGGAACAGGCAATAAGTAAAATGTAATTCTTCAATGTACATACACTTTTGACTGACAGACAACTGTAAATTGTGTGTGGTCAATAAATCCACCCTCCTGTCTCTGCAGTGACCGTTTCTATGACAACAAGGTCCGTTTTTTGATCTCGTCAACCAGATTCGCCCTGGGCACATCCACCTGCAGACCAAACACAACTCTCTCTTAATGCTTTCAAAATGTCGTCATTATTGTCGACTCATCTGGTTCCGAGGTTTTCAACACTGAAAAGCTAAAACCAGGAAGAACAACAGGGACCATTTTAACTTTAAATAAAAAACATGCGAGATGTTACTTTGGGTCATATTTAAGTTAAATATACATTCAGAAACTGAGAAGAGAGGTTCAAACTCACCTCCTCCCGGGTAGCCACGTTACGAAGTTTGACGACCCCATCTTTAAGCTCCTGCTCTCCTAGAATAGCCACTAATGGAACTCCAGTTTCCTCACAGTGTTGAAGTTGATTCAACAGCTTTGGATTTTTCTTATATAAAACTTCAGCCTGTAGCATATGATAAACACAGCACACACAGTATCTAAGAGACTGACACTACTGGAAGTTCATTGTTCTCTTTCCAGTGGAAAGACGTGGCATCTCACACGCACCTTAATTCCTGCATTCCAAAGCTCACTGGTCAGTTTGAGACGTTCTTCAAGAAGATTTTTTTGCGCTGAGGCCACCAGCACTTGTGTTTCAGTGGTACGGACTTTCTCTGAAGATGCCTGGAGGAGACAGAATATAATATGCCATATTCATGCATATAAATACTAACACAGCTAACTACTCACTATAATGCATTTAATGTTTTAAGGTCACGATCCATACGTGGAAATTATTCTTTTTAAAGATATATTCATTACCTTTCATCAAAAAGCTTTTTTGCACGAATCTGCTCCTCTCTTACCTCAGCCTTCTGCTCCATTATGGAGAAGATTCTCTCGATGCCAATGCTGACTCCCACACATGGCACTTTCCTCCCCTTGGGGTCGAACATGCCTACCAGACCGTCATATCGCCCTCCGCCAGCCACGCTGCCTACGCTCGCACCCGCCTCATCGCCCACTACCGTCCCATTCTGCTCTGTGGGTGTGGACGCCGATGCTGGTACCGTCTGGGACAGAACCGCCTCATAAATCACACCAGTGTAATAGTCCAGACCACGAGCCAGACTCAGATCAAACACGACCTAGACAGAGAGCGAGCGAGAGAGAGATTTAAAAATTAATGGTGGCAGACGGAAAGAACAAGTGGTGGTTCGTTAGAATTATCACAGATGCGAGACTGTGAACGTGTGTGAAAATAAGTAATAATGAACATGAAATTATAACTGTATTTACTGAAATGGAAAAACACTAATAAATTTTATAGTGTGTGCATTTCTTATCCAATGGGTCATTAAATGGAAGTATCAACTCTTCCAAGTTAATGGGAGTTTTTGTCCTAGCCAGCTGCCACCTGCTATACTGGAGATCTGGTTTCATCCACAGTTGGTAGCAGAAAAGATATGGAATGAGTTAGGCCCAAAACACAATTACTGCAAATACGCACATGCTTAGCCAATGCTGAGACAGAATACGCCTTTTATTAATTTACTGTAATAATTCTTTATCCTTGTGACTAACTTTATTTACACAATCATAGTGTTCTGTCAGCCTTAAATCTAAGCAGAAAGAAATTCTTTCTGATCTTTCTTTAGAAACACTGACCTCTGCTATTGATCATTACCTTGTCTGTGACCTGGAAGAGCTGCAGGTAGCTGAAGAGCTGCTTCATGTCCGTAAGTCCAGCGCAGGCCTGTTTGCTCTGGGACAATTTGGGGTCCTGAAGCAGTCGCTCAGCCAGATCCAGCCCTCCTAGAGATCAAAGATGTTAATACAGAGAGAAAAACTGATTTAGGATCAGGATGGGGTTTATCTGTGTGTCATAGAAATGACAAAGATCAGTGAATGAAAGAAAGCACCACAGCATCTGGTTGTACTGGTCAGGTTAATAACTCTGTGGGTTTGATGTTTACTCACCTTGCATGCTGACATACTGTCCGATCTGATCGGCCGCATCCTCTGACAGACCTTTCTCATTCACCATCTCATTTTTAACATCCTCCCAGGCCATCTGAAAACAAACATATATTCAGCCATAAAAATCACTGCACATGCTGTTAGACATGCATACTTAATTACGTTTAAAACAATTCTACTTTCTTTTATAATACAAGGGTTTTCTTTTACTACTCAATTGTAAGTTACATCATTAGGTCTCTCACCTTGTCCAGTTTGTCGACTGTGGAGCAGATTGTGCGGAACTTCTCATCTGGAACACCACACACAGCAAACATTCCGTCTAGAATACGGCGATCGTTCACCTGAAAGATCACGACAGCATAACTGTAAATCTCACTCAGAAATATAAAAAGAGACAAAAGCTTTTGAGCAACATTTTGAACAACTCAAAATGTTGAAAGTCCATACCAACCTTGATACGAAAATCTCCCAGATCTAATTCACTCAGGATCTCATAGACGATCTTCAGACACTCAGCATCAGGGATCATGGCATCATACTGACCCGCTATGTCGAAATCCTGTAGCAACAAAAAACAAAAGTTGCTAAATGTTTAGATCCAGATTAAACAGAAAAGATTCGGAATAAACAATTTTTTTTTTATATTTGTTTCATATACTTCTGGGGACAGATAATTAGTATAATAATTTTCTTTGCCCCCCTAAAGTAAAAAGAATATATTGTGATAAAAACTGTAACTAATAATATTGCTTTTTTGATGTGTATTTTTTTCTTTAACAGCTAACTCTAACTCACACACTGGTAGAACTCTCGGTATCTGCCGCGGGTCATGGCTGGGTTGTCTCTGCGGTAAACTTTGGCAATGTGGTAACGTTTGATGTTGGTGATCTTGTTCATTGCAAGATAACGAGCAAATGGTACCTAGAGGGGTGGAGTCAAGGAACTGCATATATCATAACTACAGATTTTAACTATGACTATGAATAAATACAGTAGAAACAGTTTAGGTTCTGCACTATTTTCAGGGGCACTAATCAAATGTTAGCACACCCATGACACTGACCATAACCTTTGTGTGAAAGGTCTGATTTCCTACTATTCCACATGATGCCTTTTACAAAACTCTTAGATCATACTGGGATAATTTTTGCACAAACTTGTGGCATCCATGCCAGCTCAAATACATACAGTCATTAAAGCAAAGAGTTCTGTAAAATCTTAACTCATGTTCTGGTCTTACAGAATTAACAGAATTATATCATTTAAATTTCCTATAAATTAGGCGATCACAAAGATGACATAAGATCAATAAAAACACAGGACTGATGTTGTCAAGGATACAGTGAGGTCATATCTCAGGGACAGCAGTTCCCCTCCCTGGTCCTTTAGATCATAGATGAGTTTGGAGTCCTCTCCATATTTCCCTGTTAAAGTTTCCTACACAAGCCCAATAAACTGCATCATTATTCACAGTCTGGATTTACTGAACTTATGTAGATTCTGATGTTTAATTGTTCAAGAGACCTTTAGCTCAAAGACTGGGGTATCAATGGTCTCAGCACCATGACGTTTAAAGCAGTTGACGATGATGTTGAAAACCTTTTCTCTTATAGCCATCTGCTTGGGGTTGTAGTCCCTGGTCCCCTGTGGAGAGGGAAAAAGATAGGTAAGGAAAGAGAGAGAGAGAGAGAGAAAGGTGGTAAATTCAAGCATCTGTCTTCGCAACACAAACCTGTGTTTAAATTGTCACAAATGTTAGTAATTTTTGCCTACCTTGGCTGTTTTGAGAACAAACGTGTGCTTGCCCTCATCTCCACCCAGCTGAGCTTTGAGCTCCAACAATTTGGCAACTTCTTCATCGATCTAAAAAACAACAAACAGCAATTGTTACAATTTAATTTCACAAACCCAAGTATAAAAATGTTATTTCAATAATGGCAGAATGCAACTACTTTTAACATTTTTATTAAAAGAAACTACCGTCAGTGTTTTGTATTTTGTCTTAAATAAGTCTGTATGTTTTGGGGTGGAAAACAGACGTTTAAATTTACATTTATGCATTTGGCAGATGCTTTTATCCAGTGACTTACATTGCATTATACTATACATTATACTATACATAAGTCAACAGACAGTACTGGACTGTGTGTGAGATCAAAACAAAGATTTTCTACCTGTGATAAAGTCATTCCAGAAGTGCAATGCATAGATCGCAGACGTGTGATGGTCCGACGGCCAATCAGTCCAGCACACAGACGCATGGAGACCAGCCCCAGAGTGTTCATTATGCAATCACAGTGTAAACCCAACACACGCACACACACACACACACGCACACACACACCAGAATTCACACAGTCCCAAATAGTCCAACCACAGGGTAGCAGCGAAGAGAAGAGGATGAGGAGGTTGATGATGGTATCCGTGGCAACAAGCAGGAAGAACAGGAGAAAAGTGGTGAGCAACCCTGTCACTATAGTCCCACAAGAGAGACATCACAGCAACAAGGAAGCAAAACATGAGAGGAAGCCGTCAAAAATCAACTTGCATCCCCAAACTGCTGGATAAATCACTGTGTGCATGCATATAATCACATCACACCTCTTAGCTAAGCAGAACAAACCACTCTGTAATATGGTTTGTTTACACTCATTGTGTCTGATAAATAATGACACAATGAGTGTATTTATGAGATAATTGCACTAGAGCAATTATCAGTCAGTTTACAAAAGTGAAACTTTTCAGGTATGATAACCCATACCCAAAATGTGACCTCTGCATTTAACTCAGCACTGGTGAGGAGTGAACATACACTGCAAGTTTTGAACACACACATATTTGAACACACACATACACACCCAGAGCAGTGGGCAGCATTGAGCCCAGGGAGTAATCAGGGGTTAGGTGCCTTGCTCAAGGGCAATGGAATCGAACCAGCAACCTTCTGATTACAAGCCTGACTTACTAACCAATAGGCCACAAAATTAATATTATATAGCTAATATTAAACCGTCACTGCTGCCCTCGCAATTCTCATTTACTCATATCCAATATTGACAATCTGGAAAACCTCATTTGTTCCATTAAAGGGTTAGCTTGATGGTGACGACAGCAGTATTGTCAGTTCATAGCAAAAAACTACAGCAGAGTACTAAACAGTACAGCTGAATGCACATCATAAGATACCGTGCTGAATGGTTACAGATTCATCTATTCATGTTGTGTTGCAGTATTGATTTCCATCATCAGTGAAAGATTGCGTCAGATGGCTAAGAGGTAGCATTACTGAGCATGCCTAATACAGAATTATTAAATCTTAAACAATGGCACTGTAACCAACTAAATAAGCCATTCAAATGAGATACAAACATCTATGATCTTAACGTTACTGATATGAAAGAACAACACGCGGTCAATAACTACACAACGTTCTTGACTCACTAAGCTTTAAAAAAAGGTTATATTTACAACAGACGTCAAACTAACCTGATCTTTACTAGCTTTCTCGGACTTCAGTTTTCTGACGACCTCTCCCTGTATTTTAATCGCCTCCTGTAGCTGTGCTTTGTCGGCCATAGTGCTCCGTCCAGCCGATGATGACTCCTGTAACAGAACTCAGTTGCTTTGACAGAGCTGCAACTGCTGCCGTGCGCACACATTACACGTCACAGTCTGTTCATCCCACGAACACTAGAGGGGATCAATTTAACCTATTACATGTTTTATCAAAAGGGAATATTATTTGAAAGTAATCGAATAAACTAAAACGTTAAAGAAAATGTAAAACTTTCAGGAACCCATTTCATAATGGAAAATCTTTTTTTTGTAAATGCAATGTACACTGCAGTAGCGCTTAATCAAAATGTTATACTCACTTATATATACTTATAATCACAGTAGTCCATATTTGTTGTTGTAGTCCATATTTCTATATTATATATTTCAGAGTTTATTTATTATTATGTGTGCCTTATTTTATATATTTTAATTTTTTGTTATTTTATATATTTTTTTTCTTTAGTTCTATATAACTTTCCTGGCATTCACTATGGACAGCAAAGTAGAATTTTATTGTACAGGGAACCCTGTTTTCTCACTGTGCATATGACGAACGGTTTAAATCCTTGAATCCACAGAACGATGTCGGCAGGGACAGCAGGAGTCCAGCAGGTGGCGTTTCTCCTGTCAAAATGACCCGAGTTGTCGCAGAAGAAGAAGTAGTCACGTGTCATGATGAAGGTGGGGTTTAAATTGTAAACATCATCTACACATTAATGTAGGGCAGATTGCTAAAAACCGAGCAACCCCTAACTGGAACCCAAAGGTAACTAGCGGCCAGCTCACATGGTGATGAGAAACCTTTCTGAATAAAATCATTGATAAGATCAGTGTTGTTTAGTGTAATGAATTTCACGGTTTCATTGAGTGTTAGCTTTAGCACACACAGAGCGCAGCGTCAGCTGTCAAAAGTAACTGAAGCTTTTATTTGCCTGCTTTGATAAATGAAAGGAGTTACGTGTTAGATGTATCAGTATGCGTGCGTTCTATGTGTATTATCTATTGTCATTGTCTGCTGAGTTTTTAATTTAATTTATACAGGCAATGTTTAGAACTAAATGTTTTTATTGCAAAAAGTACATACATGAACAAGGAAAACATTCATGTCTGGAATGTGTTACAATAGAAGTGATATCAGTACTAAAATAAACACATGGATTTACGCATAGAAGAAATGTTTTCAGATCTTTAAATAGACTATCATGACCAAAATGATACAGTTCAAATTCTAAGCTTAATGATTAGGTGTCTTTGTTTATTGTTGTGTTGCATGTAGATTTTTTAGTGTTGTTGTTTTGCTGATAAAGGCTGTAGTGTTGGTCGTTGAACTGCACACAGTGGCCATTAAAAGTCCCTTCTGTTGTCAAGGAGTTTGTAGCAGTTCATTCTCTGTGAATTAAATCATAGTAAACTTTGAAATTATCACTGCAGTTAGATTTTTCCTTGATAATTCTCCTATTTAGGGCAGATCTTTTGATTTGTTTATGCTGGTCAGGTGGTCTGTTCACTGACATCATGAGTCCAGCCCAGTGGGATCTTCCTCCAGAGCTGTGCTGCAGGCCTATGGCCTTTGTAGCTCTAACAGGCCTGGATGTGGTTTTTAATGCCATCCATAGAGCTATATGGGATGCTTTCTGTGCCAACCGTCGGGCAGATAGAGTTCCCATCTCTTTTAAAGTCCTGCCTGGAGACCACGAATACCCAAAGTGCAGGACCAAGGTAAACCCAAGGAACTGTGAAACTTTCCTAACAACAATAAATGAATCTAAACATCTGTACAATACTGCAGCTTGCATTGAGAGCTTTCATGCATGCACACAGTGTCCTAAATTAATTGGCAACCATGAAACCGTATTTCGCATTTTATATACATGCATCATAATTTTGTTCCTCATGTTATGAAGGAAATAAAACTGTATTTAGACACCCTAGGTAAGTTATCATAGTAAATTTTCCACTGGGGTAAAAGTTGTGCAAGTTGACGTGTGACATGTTTTATTTAGTAGACAGTTTACATGTCAATTTAAATCACATATTGTTGCAAACTGGCAAGTTAAACTATACTATTAGTAACTATATTTACTAACATCTGGCAATTGATCATTTTGATTCCTGCATGCACCTCAAAAGAAACCTTTAATAAACATAACAGCATCATTTTTATTGTGTTTTTTCTTCTGGAGACTGTTTTGAGGCTTTGTTTTTAATAACTGGCTCTCTCATGTCAGAGAACATCGTACGAGTGGTACATGCCTAAAGGGATTCTGAAAACAGGCTGGATGAACAAACACCTGAATCTGGTGCCTGCATTGGTGGTGCTGTTTTACGAGCTGGACTGGGACGATCCACAGTGGAAGGAAAAGCAGTCTGAATGTGCAACCAAAGTGGAAATTGTCAGGTATCGTTTATATTAATGGGCTGGTAAAGGAGAGAATGTTAGAAGTTCACAGGCCTGTTCACAACATGTATATATTTATATTCCCACAGAACAAGTTTGCAGGGAAGAAACACAAAGGTTGCTGTTGTTTTAATTCAGAAGAAGACTCCCCTTCCTCCAGGTATAACAACTGACATCAGTGTTTCATGTTCTCCAGTCTGATGCCTTACATAGATGTTGTTGAGTAAAGCTTGGTTGTGTGTCTCAGGTGAAGATCTGGTGGCATCTGAGAGGGCTTCTGCTCTGTGTGGCGCTTGTGACCTTTCTGGAAAGTCCCTGTTTGTTCTGCCCCATACTGACCACCTGGTGGGATACATCATAAGGTTAGCTGCACATAACTGAATTATGCCTGAACGAGCCTATCAAATCTGCCTGTATGTATCAGGGCATGTGATTGTGGATCATTATTATTGAAAAAGATGTTTCTTTATATTAATTTACTTTGATTCAAAAGGGTAGTTGAAATTTATTAGGCAAGTCAACACAGTTGAATATTCGTCATCTTCATGCAAGGTAAATGAGAGAGCGATATCTGGAGAACACAGGTAATAACAAGATTTGGGTTCAACATCCACTGATTTAGAAATAGTGAAATAGATTGACCAGTGGTATTTGAGAACCATATCAAATTTTATATTAAACATGGATAAGGTTCTGCAAAACAGACCCATTAATGTTATCATTAAGTTTATTTTTGTACAAACAGATAGCATTAAGAGTGGTAGTTCTATATTTATCTCATCTAATGTTGCCATGGAACAGTGTCATGGAAGATGCATTTATATCAATGAGAGGACAAAATTTCAACACATTTCAACAAATACTTTATCCAAAAATGCAAATTCTATCATTTCAAGCATGTTTCTAGATATTTATTAGTAAATCATGCATCTTAACAACTTACTGTTTTGCATATTTGTATGTCTGCAGGCTGGAGAATGCTTTCTATGAACATGCACAGACGTACTATTATAATGAGATCAGAAGAGTCAAATCTCACAAGGAATTCCTCAACAAAACTACACACCAGGTACAGTCAATGAGATCTGCTTTCAGAATGCTGCTCCAAATATCACACACTGACACTAGAGCTGCAAGTATATTGAAATATCACAAATGTGAATGCTGTGTAGGTTTTTAATATAATATTATACCAATAATATGTATAGTAATTATAATGATATATTTTAATATAATTTGATTTTACAAATTTAAAGCATTGTCACATATCACATTATTTAGTAGATCATCGCATATCACATTTATCTTCAACATCATGCAGTTGTGAATGATAAATTAAATGACACTTTATGCAAGTACATGTACACTACTATATAAAAGGACAAAAGTTAGACAACTTGTCAACTAAAACTCTCTCAGCTGAGCACTGAGAATTAAGTTCTGATAGGAAATGAGCATTACTTTGGATTTGAACCCATGACCCTGAATTCACACTTTGGCTGGGTGGTACAGCTGGTGTAAATGGTGATCTGTTAGTCATCTGTTGAGGTAACCAGTGTTAAAAAGTCCAGTTTACACATTGTTAACCCTTGAATGCTTTGATTCTAGTTGCTGTTTGTCAGGCATCAGTTTAAGATGGGATTCTTCAGTGAATTAAAGCAGGATATGCAAAATGCTCTCAAGTAAGTATTTTCACAGAATTATCACATTATTATTATATGGTAGCATAAATAAATGTAAAAATGAAACAGAACAGTAAAGCAATTTTGTTTAAAAACATTTAAAACAAGCAATTTTGTTTTTATGTGACAAGCAGACATTTGAAAAACACAGATGACCCTTTTTTGTAACACTATGTCAAAAAACTTTGTCTTTGTTTTATTTTTTTATGAAAACATCCATTTTGTTTAGTTCAAATATAGTTACCCAAAAAGTCTCCTTTTTAGAAATTTAAAAAGCTCATGAGATTGTATTTTTTTACCAAAAATTTGTTTTAAAAACCTTTGAGAAAAGAATAATAAAATATACATTATTACATTAATTGATACATTAATGCAACATTTTCTAGTTATTAAATCAAAAGTCATGTATTGTTAAATATCAACAATATATATGAAGCCTACAAGAATGATTACATTTCTAAAAACTTGCCATCTGTATTTGAAACTAGACTATTTGTAGTGTCAGACATCCTTGTTTATCATTTATCTTTTACATGAATTTAAAAAGAAAAGCGTACACACTACTGATGTCATAGTGTGTCGTAATTATTTCACATTCTGTGCTCTCTTCAACAGATATTACAGGACTGCATATAGCCTTGTCCATGAACTCAGAGCTCATGAGACAAACATGCTGGAAATCAAAACTATGGCCGGATTCATCAACTACAAGGTTTGTTTAGACACTGGAGTTTTTCACTTCAGGTGAAAATCATAAATCAGATTGCATTCCTTAATAAACTTACACAGTAAAAGGTATCATTTATGAGTTATACACCATAGAGTTAATTTCATAGGCCTGAGGTTATGAACAAAACCTGATGCCTGCCTTAGTAAATACCATTTAAGAATGACTGTTTCAAAACCTAGTGAGGAACTTGCAGTTTTGTGACACCGCTAATGTGAGGTGTCATTTAACCACTTGTATTAAGGAAACAGGCCAGAGTTCATTTCCTGTTGTCATTTTCTTGTAAATAGCACAGTCATATTCAGTTGCATTCAGAGTGAATCTTTAATGTTGGGCTTCTCTCACAGATCTGCAGGCTGTGTTTTCAGCACAACACCCCCCTGGATGCAATTGCTCAGTTTCGCAAACACATCGACCTGTGCAAGAAGAAGATCGGGAGTGCTGAGCTGGCATTTGAACACACCGCCTGGATGTCTAAACAGTAAGAGTGAACCCTGCTATATGTACTGGCCTTAATTTCATATTCTTGAACAAACCATGACCATTGTGCCCATTGTAACAATGCTAAAAGATTTCTGCAGGAAAACAGATCTCTAACAAAGTATCTTCTGGTAAATCTATGGCTTTCGGTCAAAGTATGATTTTACAATTCCTAGTGTAAATTGTTTTGCTGTATTTATAGATGTCCTAAGTTTCTGGTACATTAAAGTCCTGCCTGCCATGTAGATATGCAATAGAAAGGAACAGTTGTTATGTATTATGTATTAAAATATGAAGAACGTATACATAACAGAAGATAATCCAGTGAAATCATTGCATAACGTCTTCTGTGCATGTTGATCTATCTGAAAGCAATTATTAGCTTTATAATTCCCTTTGGTAATGCTAGTACACTTCAGATTTAATTGTACATGTGGAATTGGACAAACAGAAATAGTAACAGAAATAGTGTAAAAACAAAAGTAACTTTAAAATGTCTCTACACTGCGCTGTTGTCTTTACTTTGTCTACACAGTTTGGTTTTTATTCAGCAAGCAGCAGATGCACTGAACTAATTCATTCTTTTCCACAAGTCCATTACTCTGTCTCTTGCTCTCCATAGGTTCCAGTCCTTTGGGGATCTGTTTGATGAGGCTATTAAACTGGGCCTCACAGCCATTCAGACCCAAAACCCAGGGTTCTACTACCAGCAGGCTGCTTACTATGCACAAGAGCGCAAGCAGCAAGCAGGACAGCTCTGCAGTCATGAGGTACTGCTAGCTGCAATTCAGTGCATAGTGATGGATGTCTGCGTTTTTTTTAGTAATGTGAAATCTTCCACTGGTTCTGCTCCAGCCAGGTGTGGGCTACCCTGCACCCAACCCACTGGAGACCACCACCGGAGCTCTGGACTTCTATGGACAGAGACCCTGGAGACAGGGTCATCAGAGTAATTTAATCTCTAACACCCATGCTGCTCTAATCCATCTGTGAACTTTATGACCATACCTTCTCTTCCTCAATTCTCAGTACTGTAATTTGAACAAAATAGGAAATGTAACGAATTATACAAATGGTTTGGGGAAGAAAATATGCAAAGCTGTTGATTTCACATGATGTCAAATTATGTCACAGTGCAAAAACATGTAACCGTAAACCAAGAAGGTTTTTCCATGACCCAGACCTGAGATGAGTTAATATCTTATATCTTAAAACTTGAAAACTTGACCCAGTGACCTTTGACCTTAGGCATTGATCCCCCTGACTCTGAGAAAGAGAAGCAAGGCATCCTCGCTCTTCAAGTCAAAGAGAGAGATGTTCTTCATTCGGTATGTCTTTAAAGAACATCTGTGTTTTCTTTTATTTTACATAGTTCCTGAAACAAGTGTGGACAGACTTTGAATTTATGTTTCTTCTGATCTTTAAAGCCTTTTTGATCTTATGGCTTATACTTAAATGCTTAAAATTAGGTGTGGATGTGTATACCACATTTAAACTGTGTTTGTGATGTCAGGAGCTGATCATCTCCCTCCTGAGTAATGCTGTCGCTCAGTTTAAGAAGTACAAGTGTCCCAGAATGAAGAGCCATCTGAGTGAGTGACGCATATACACATACATATGTTAGGTTTCTATGCTTTGTGGGGACTTTCCATGGACATAATGACTTTTATACTGTACAAACTGTACATTTTATCCTATAACCCTCACCCTACTTGTACATTTTCAAATAAGCATCAAATAATCAATCTCTCATGAAGACTGCTGGCTAGTCCCCACAATGTTGGTGTGTGGCTTTTCCATTCTTGTGGGGACATTTGGTACATTGTACACATACACAAACACATTCATTAGCCATGATATCCCCCTCTCTCTCTCTCTCTCTCTCTGTCTTTCTCTCTCTGCAGTGGTTCAGATGGGAGAGGAATATTATCATGCTAAAGATTACACTAAAGCATTGAAGTGAGTTGAATAGAAACTTTTAATGCAAGTTGCTATGTGTGTGTGTATCTGCTTGATTCTTTGTGGACAAATTGTCCCAACATGTGAACTAAATTTGACAAAATGTCCTCATTGTACAAATTATAATTAGCTGGATATGAGTGCAATAGAAATATATGGTATGTTCCTATTCAGATAAGTAAGCGTGTGTGTTTTCCTCAGATTGTTGGATTACGTGATGTGTGATTACCGCACAGAGCGCTGGTGGTCTTTGCTGACCTCTATCCTGTGCACGGCGCTCAAGTGCTCGTACCTCATGGGTCAAGTCAAAGACTACATCACCTACTCCATGGAGCTGGTGGGCAGAGGTACATGAACTTATTAGAATGTTAGATTGACTTGTACTTCACTCAGTTTTTCCAAATGTAAAAGTGACTGTTTTTAATGTGTGTGTGTGTGTGTGTGTTTAGCCTCTGTCCTCCCTGAAGAGCAGAAGTCCAGGATTGAGAAGAATCTGATTAAAGTGCTGATGGTATGTGTGGAATTGTAGCAGTGCTCCTCTGATTAGCTCCAACATTCCATCCTAATGTGTCAATGCCACAGTCGTTAGTGAACTTGTTAGCTGCCTAGCAACCATGCACTTAACTTGATTTATGTCACTAGACTAAGTATAAAATAGAAAATATATATTAAAATGCCCCTCTATATATATTTTAGTTGTCAGATTAAAATATTTATGTGAGTTTGCTGTGACCCAGATAGAAAATCTGCTGTGTGATTGTCATCTGCTTTACACCACATAATGTAATACATGTACATAATGTACATAATGTTTATTATTATGTTTATTATTATTTATATTTTTACATTTTGTATACACGCTGATGTTACCCGACAATTAACAAAATAACGTAATAAATTATTGTAAATGCTTTTACTTCCATCGTAAAATGATAAATGTAGACAGACCATTTAATGCTTTGTTTGATGTCATGAAATATGACATGAAATGATGTCATGAAATATGACAGTAAATTTTGTTTGCAAATTGCCATATGTTCATATCATAAACATCTAAATTATTATGATTTAGAAGGTTTTGACATTTTTAGGCTTTTGTGATACCTCATTAATAATGCAGTAAATATATATTTTTTAAATGTATTTTTTTGTATGTTTATCATTTTTGTATTATCTGTATTGTAGAGTGACATGACCTTGATAGTGGTTTAAGAGGCTTTTTTGTTTCATATTGCTTTGACTATTTTCTACAAAGATACCAGACAATATGATGTAAAAAGAGATGCTTTATATTTGATGTATTGTCAGAATGAAGTTCCAGAACCTGAACCAGACTGTGACCCGGTCTCAGTGAAGACCGCTCAGTCTCTATGGAGTGACCGCGTCTCTCTGGCTGGTAATAATGAGTTCACCATTGAGGTGCAGGACTATGTGCCTTTCGGTGAGATTCCCTCACATTCACTTTCAGCCTATTGGACTGAAGTAGTCCATTAATAGGATTAATAACAACCATTGGTGGTTCTTATAAGTAACATCTACAGTATAGTTCACATACAAATGAAAACCAGCTCTCATTCATCTTAACACAAACTGAATAAGAATAAATACAGGTCTTTGAATGACATGATCAATTTTTGTTTTTTTTTAGTTAACTATTGTTTTGCAGCTGGTATTCCTTAGGAAAGCTAATTGTAAATACCCTTACAATTAAAGTGTTGTGTGTTCTTAACTTAAGGCTTAAACCATTTGATTCCTTTAAGTAAAATATCTAAGTCAAATAAATATTTAGATAAATATCTGATAAAGAAATAGACTTGGACCAAGCATTGAATCAGCAGTACAAATGTGTAATTTGTTATTGAGTGAATGTGTTATTTTTCCATGTTGGTTGAGCTGGTGCTGACAGAAACATAATGTTCTATATTTGTTTACTTTGATGTTCTCTTAGTTCAGTGCAAAGCCAAGTTCCTGTTCCCTAGTTTCCACATAGATGATCCCGTCCAGCTGCATGTCTATGTGAGAGCCGACTGTCCACATCCTGTGCGCTTCTCAAAGCTCTGCATCAGCCTTAGCAACCAGGTACAGCACACATGACACACACACACTAATGGCCTGATGAAATCACTGACTCATTCTTCATTGGTTGTTTGGAATTGCAGGAGTATAATCAGTACTGTTTGCTGGAGGATGCCTCGAAAGAAAAAGATATTCTAGAACCTTCCACCCAGGAGAACATGTGTCTTGTTCCTGGTAAAACCCGCAAATATTGCTTCAAGTTTGTAGCCAAAACAGAAGATGCTGGAAAGAAGATTGAGGTAATATATATGATCAAAATAAAATTGTGAATACAATTGTTTTCTTTTATTCATTTTTAACCACTTCAAACATTACAATGGTCTCACGAATATTCTTATATTCTCTTTTCAGATCACGGCTGTGGGACTCATGTTGGGGAGAGAGACGGGTCGTTATGTGTATCTGACCTGGCGGGGTGGCTGGGGGGATGCCGCCTCCTCCCAAGAGGCTTTGCAGGCATCCCGCTCCTTTAAGAGAAGGACACGCCTCCCAGAGCAGCAGGTGGACTGGGACACAGTGTCCATACAGTCCAGCACTATGTAAGTCAAAACAAAAATCACAGCAGGGTGTCTAATATGTGACTGTCAGTTAAAAGATACTTTACATTATAGTGCAAATGAATGGGGTCAGAGTCTTAATTAAAATTTATAAAAAAGCATGAAGGTCCTGGTCACTGCTTTAATTTTAGGAAATGAGCTGCATGAGGATCCCTCTTTGTGGTCCACGGAAGAAAGTAAATTAGAATAAAGTTTAACATTCCTGTCATGTCCTTCAGGATAATCTCCAGAGTGCCCAGGATCTCAGTACAGCTGACCCACGAGCCTCCAGCATTAACCAATGAGATGTACTGCATGACTGTCACCATTCAATCAGAGGAGGACACTGTAGCCAAAGATATAAAGCTCACTGCTGGCCTCAAACCAGGTGTGAATTAAAACAAAATAGGTCCTCTGTTTTTAAAAGAAATGTAATTAGTTATGTTTTCCAAGGGTGCTTGATTGAATAACTAAATTATTTGCACATTTTTGTAGTTGTAAAGTGAATTTGCAGTGTAAAGTTGCAGTGTAAAGCTGTTGTGTGTGTGTTTTGTCAATAGGTCAGGATGCTAATCTCACACAGACAACCCAAATCACACAAAACAGCTCAGAGGTTTGTGATGAGTCTCATCCTGCCCTGCTTCCAGACATTCCCATCGGAGACCTGCATCCTGGCCAGAAGGTGTAGCATCTCATCACATATTCAACTGAACCGTTTGTCAGCTGATCATGACTTCAGTATAAATAAGAGATCATGTATGATCAGTCACAAAACAGACACAGACAAGGGATCAGCACCCTGATGCAAACCTTACATGGCTATTCACTAAATAAATAAGTACATGAAATATTGATGAAGCTAAATTTATTTTAATATCTTTTGGTTTGCCATTTAGACAGAGCTGTGTAATGATAAAAAGTGTGTGTGTTTTGTCTATCAGATTGTGAAGCCCTTGTATATTCGCTGCGTGAGCACTGGATCCAGAATATTCTTGTTTCACGTGGCGTATTCTGTGAGTGCCGCAGTTGAAGGCAAGGAGATTACCTGCAAGTGTCACAAAGTATGTCAACACTAAAACCCTGTAATACAAAACTTGTTGAATGTTGGCTAAATGTTTGTTAAAGATTATGTCTTAACCAGATATAAACAATCATAACCCAGTTTATGTGCCGTAATCGTTGCATAGTTAATTAGTTTCATTCACAGTTAGATTATTTGCTTTGCAGGATGAAACTGTTACTGTAGAAACTGTTGTTCCCTTTGAAGTAGCTATGAAGTTTGTGTCCTGTAAGGTAAGAACTACTGTCCAATTAAATGATGCTTATATTCTGATGTCCATAGTCCAACAACTCTGATTGGTGTGTGTGTGTGTATTTGTGTGTGTGTGTATGCATGAATGGTCAGTTTGAGCATTTGGAGCGTGTATATGTGGACATTCCCTTCCTGCTGATGATGGATATTTTGAGTGCGTCTCCGTGGCCCATAGAGCTGGTGAGCAGTGATGTGCAACTAGTCTCCAGTATGACAGCCATCGATCAGCCTCAGAGTCAAGTGGAAGGAGGTACTTCAACATTACTGTCTTTCTGATTCAACTCAAAAACTCAAGATGATTGCTAATGTCACCATTTATCTCGTAACAAGGAACAGCCACTTTAAAGTCACTAAAAATATACCACTTTTTGTGTTATGGGGTTAGTGATACTACAGACCAGTGAGTGCGCCAGCGAGTGTTTCATGCTCAAATGTCCTCCGGTTCAGAACGGCACCAGCACTGTGGCCTCTGGACATTACATCATTTCCTGGAAGAGGTGACTTTTTATTTTTAGTAACACTTTTATTCCAGACTTTTACCTTGTTGTTGCAACCCCACATGCACAAGATTTCTGTTGATCTAACTTGATCTTAATTGTGGTATATTTTTAATAAACAAAAAGGTGAACATTTCACTTTTTAAGTAGCTTCTTAAGTACTTCCTCTAGCACACAACGGGTGACTGTGGAATGATGATGTCATTAGAGAATCTTTATGTCTTGTTTTCAGGAAGTCAGAGCTTGCAGAGACACCATTGGTGAAAACGGTTATCACTCTTCCACATGTCATGGTGGAGAATATCCAACTGTATGTGCATGCAGGTCAGTCTGCATACTTCATTCCAACAGTTCAAATTAATCTGAATTTGTCTTCAGTGTTTTTGTGTGACTCATCTCCTTTTATCTCTTGTTCTAGAATTGCCATCATTTGGTTGTGTGCGTGAGTCTTTACCTGTCAAGTACCATCTGGAGAACCGGACCGGGCTGGTTCAGGATGTAGAGATTAGTGTGGAGCCCAGCGATGCGTTTATGTTTAGTGGACTTAAACAGGTCAGAGTCATACAATAACTTTTGTGTAAAAAATTGCCGCCAATAGTCAAGTGGGCTGCGCTCTGGTGACTGAAGTTTAAGTCTGGGGTCATGGTCCTGTTTCTCCCTCTCACCCTGTATGATTTCCTGTTGTTTTTCACCCAATAAATCCCCAAAATAACTTAAAATCCCCAAAATAACTTAAAAACTAAACAAAAATCAGTTATTGAGCGAATACATAACAGATCATTGTTTAAAATGGTCTCCTTACCCCGATTCACAACAGAAAGCTTATAATAATAAATTATAATTTGATCTGTCGAGTCAGATTTTATGGGAAATGCCAAGAATTGTAATTCTAAGCATTTGCTGTATAAACAAACTACAAACGTTCCAAACTCCTCATCACCCACACACAGCCTGATCTTCTTTCTGTTTACAGACATGACATAACCACACAGATGAATTAAGTCAAACTAACATTTAAATTAAACCGAACAGCTCAAATTATAAATCATTATTATAAACTTATCATTGCACATTGGGTTTTAACACTGATATGTTACGTACTTACTGAATAACTGATTTTTCTTCAGTTCTAATAAAGTTAGGATTGCAGCTTTTAATATTTAAATGTAAAAACCATTTTGGTTCCACAGCGCTTGATACAACTGCACATATAGGTTTTACTCTGTATCTGCCTGTAGGTGCGCATGAGGATATTACCAGGTGCCGAGCAGGAGATGTTGTATAATTTCTATCCCCTGATGGCGGGATATCAGCTCCTCCCTCAACTCAACATCAACCTGCTGCGCTTTCCAAACATCTCCAGTCAACTGCTGCGCCGTTTCCTGCCCTCACGCATCTTTGTCAAGGTAATTTAGAAAACAGCCTCAATTTGAGCCATCATATTATAAAGTGTCATAGCCGTTAGTAATTTTAAAAGGCAGAGTGAAAGGTAACAGTCGTCTGGTGTCTTTTATGATTTCTCAGCCTCAGGGCAGAAATGGAGATACTTCTATAGAAGCTGCATAGGAGATAGGCATATCTCCCAACTGTGAAGCGTTGCTATGGTAACTGTTGATGATAAAGGCTGAACATTCCTTGGAGAACGTGTGTTTACAGCATAGTCATTTATGATAAAATACTATGAATTTTCGTTGGAATTTAGTTGTAATTGAGTGATTGTGTTTTGCAGGTTTGTTGCACAATGCTAAAATTATGCCCTGCTTAAGTTTCTTTTTTAACCAAACTTTTGATTTCACCACTGTTTTACTGTCTAACCTGTAAGCTGTTATGATAATGTAACCTTATGACTAAAACACACTTATTGTTTAAAGCAATTCAACTGACATCTCACTAGCTGTTGAAATAATGAAACATATTGTCTTGAAGGTGTTGATTGTTGTGGATTTGCCTTTGTGGAATAAATGAAATATGCTGAAAACCTGTGAAGTCTACACTAACATCTTTAACAGAAGACAATACTGCACATAAAATCCCCTTAGATGTCAATGCATCATAAAGAACAGCAAAAATCCAGGGCACTTTACAGGGAGTTCATAAATGGAAGATATAAATCAGGAGACACAAATGTCATTTTGATGACTTTGATTAGTATACAGTTATAATGTGATTTCCTGGTAAAAGTGTACTGACACAATAGGTTAAATAATGCCTGCTCAGATCCTTTGCTATAACGGAACTCCACCAGTTGTCAATGTCATGGTGTAGGTTCATACGTAATAACTATGTGTCTCCAACAGGGGGCCCCATTCATTTTTTTCTGCAGTATCAAAAGACTTGCTTGTACTTAGTTAAATGCAATCTTACAGTGCTCCCTATGTGGATTAATTTCTAGTACAAAAATAATGTTAAATAAGCAGACGAATACTGGATAATGTATTAACTAAATAAATAAGTCTTATGGTAAAACAGTTCGGTAAGAAGAATGTTCTTATTATGTATTATTATTATTATTATTATTTTGCATCTTAAGAACCCGTACTAAGGATCCTATAAGTATACACAAAAGTAGGTATGAATATGTAAAGCTATTTTAAATATAAAAAGAACGCATGTATGGAGCGTGGGACGTGGGAGGTGATATTCTGTAAAGTCTACCTCACAATAAGCAGGTAAAAATTCACTGACAAACCTGTTAGGTGTTGAGTTCCTAACACAGACAAAACAAGTATCAGAGATTGACTTGTTTCCCAGGTGATAAGTTCTTTGTTCTCTTTTTGTGGCTCACTGGCTTAAAAACAAATGATGGAAGAGTTTGTAGTTAGTTTGTTGGATTGACATTCAACACTCTTTGGCTTTTATTTAACACTAATCTTACATTAACTTACACTAATTGTGTACCTCAAATAAACCCAGGTGAACTCTCAGTTTCTTCTCAATCTGTGTATAAATCAGTAACTCATTTTCACCAATTTTAAAAAGCTGACATAATCATTAAAATTATATTTACAATTATATAATATATAAACAATAAATATATATGTATTTTTAAAAGTTCGTAATTGTCCTGAAAATAATTAAAAGGGTTCTTTATATATTATTCTGTTATAATTGTTCTTTTGATTTTGGGGTTAAATGTGACATGGATGTATTTCTGCGATATTTTCAAGCATTCTTTTTTTAGGTTTCAGTTAATTTTAATTGAACTTACAGGACTGCTGTAATAATGGCCTGTACCTTCACTAAAACAAAGGATAAGTGTTATGGAGTTGGCAGGCAGGTTTAACATCCTCCTGCAGCATAGCAACATGCCTGTCTACACACTAAAACATTAAATTACACACCACCTGTGGCTATTATGAAACAGGAGAAACGAATAGTACTGCAGAGATGTGTTTACATGTCTGAGCCGGTGTAAAACCATCAAACTGACATGCCTTCTTCTCTTGCTGTAATATATGTATGTATCATGTGTTATTAATGCGTAAAGTGGCTCATGCCAGTAGATACTGTAAGTGCTTGAAAATATTTGTCAGCATGTCTGGATTTTCCCCCTGTGATGTCATAGTCATTTGTGTTGGGAAAGCTGCATTAAACACATATTAATGATGTACTGTAACAGAGTAGAAAACAAAGAGATCCTAACCGAGGAGAATTTTGAGAATGTGTCACTGTTGTGTGTACAGTGAATTCTGACAATGACAAGACCCAAATACTGTGTAGGTTAACCGGTTACTGAATTCCTGATACTGAATTATTTTATAAAGCTGATTGTTTGTGTTCCAAGCACATTTTTAAAATTTACTGAGAAACAGTCAAAAAAATTACGCCATTATAGCAGATAAAATGCATTGACTACAGAGGGAACAGTATCAGACAGTATTGTTACAGTAATTTTCCCAGCTGGTGGGATGTGTTCTGAGGTTTGTTATAAATCAGAGATAAAATCCTTAATTTTATTTGACTTTAATCGGTAAAATTGTATTTAAAAGTGTACATATTGGGACAGAAGCAAACATTTTGAAAATAGACATCAGGTTAATAATACATAATTGCATTTCTAAAACATTTAGGGGATTAGGCAATTAAAAAGAAAAATATGATAAATACGTCCAGGTATTGAGCCTTGTGGGAACAGTTGAAACTTTAGCCTATGAGTAAAAACACATTTCTTACAAAATCTGCAACATTCTACATGTAAAACTCCCAAGTTTTAGATTGATCCTTAATTGTTGCGAACCATTAACCAAAACAAATCCTGTCTACTAAACAAAAATAAATTTGCCTTAGAACAGAAGGTTCGGGTGCATGCAACAAGAAAAAAATAAAATATAAAATAAAATGAAATTAAAAACTTAAAATGAAAAATAAAAACTTAAAGAGCTAGGACTCTCATATTGTTCTATTATGATTATATTTTGTTTTACTACTAAACTCAATCCGCAACGGTGTTTGGAGTAAAGAGCTGCGCTTGCAGTTACTCCTCCAGTAGAGGGCGCCACTATACGAACGACTAGAGCTACACGGTAACAACCTGCTTTACACACGTATATCACCCAGCCATCGTCACGCACCGGCCTGCGGGGATTCACCGCACCTCTACGAAAAAACACGAGAAATCTCAATCTCTTTATGTTCATTTCGCTGACATTTTAATCCAGGAATATTAAAACAATGTTTAACGCCATCCCGTATCTCTGCCGAAAGAGGATCTCGGTATTTTCTCTCTGATGTCTCCGGTGAAGGTGAGGAATGGATCATATGCGGCGGAGAATAACGTGATCATCTCAACATCTGGATTTTTACGGTGAAATGCCATCCCGCATCCACCTAGGCCTTAGTTTGGAACAACAAGAATGATTTTATCTCATGCATATCACCATAATGCTTTCTCGTTACAATAATTACATCACCTTACAGACAGGTCAAATGAACTAACGCGCAAAACGCTCTTTTGTCTGGCTGCGGGTGCGCGCACTTGGGCAGCGCACTCGCGCAATACAATCGATCAATCAATCCATCGCCTTATTTGCTCTTTCACGCGCGTGGAATGCGTCGCATCTGACAGGAGGATCAATGGAGCCGTTCCTGCAGATCGCGCCGCACTCGCTGGCCATCGTTCTGTCACGCGTCGTGGCGGAGGACGCGCCCGGGGTGACGGAGAGCGAGGAACCGCCGCACCATCACACCGGTTACGAGATCTTCGCCGACTTCAAATCACTGAACATGAAATATTTCTGGAATAAGATGGTGGCAGATGCCATAGCCGAGACCTTTTTTCTGGGCTGGATAGATGAACATGTGTTATTGATCCAAGGGAAGGAGGATCACCTGGAGGTGTTAAGAGAGGCATGGATGAGGAGGTCCCTCAAGCCCCCGCAGGGCTTTGACATCAAATACCTCGGTGAGAGTAATATAAACAGTGTATGTTTGATGTAGCCCTATATGGTTAGTGGATCTTCCACTAACATAAAAGCTACCATGATGTACTTGTGTAGTGCTTGTGGGTTTCTGGATATGTACCACGGTACATTACATACTACCAAAAGGTGCCTTGGAGAACAATGGTATACGAAAATTGTACTAGTTGGTAACTATGGATTGATTGTGGTAGTAATGCTGTAACCATGGTAATGTTGTGGTAGTCATTGTAGTGCCATTTAAAATAATCATCTGATGTGTTATTGTGTTTCATATATATTTTGGTACTTTTTTAGGCTCTTGTGATCCTGTTGGAATTTCTTAAATTTGACTTTAAGGCTTGGAAAAGTTCATTTCTGTGGTCACCATACATTGTGCTTTATAAAAGGTCTTTTTTAAAATTTCTAAGAAAAAATGGATGGTTTGTGATGGTGTGATAGTCAATTTAATCAATATTTTTGCATTCAAACAATGTATTTGTCTTCAGATGAAAGAAGCTTGGGAATTTGATCACCTGAAACCTGAAACCCCCTTGCAATTATGAAGGCCTAGTATGTGCAAGGTTGGTTTTGTTCTTAAAGGCACAGGCCTTGAAGCATGATGCTTGAGCAGTTTGTTTGTGGACAAGGTTTAGTGAACTCCGCTAGTAAAGGTTCTTATTGGTTTTGTAAATTTGTTACATGATATTTTTTAAAGTTGCATAATAGACTGACAAGTTCTGTCAATATCTCTTCATCAAGATCGACAATGTTCAGCTCTATTATTCGGGTTAATTAGTGCAGACAGCTATTGTCCCATATTCAGCCCCATGGACACACACACAAGAACAGCAGTGCTCTTTATCTGAGTGTAGCCATTACTGCCACTGTGGTTCAGTAGTATTATGGGATGAATGGGTCTGTGCATTGTGAATTGCTCTCAGCAGGCAGTCTACAAGAATTTTACCCCTTAATAAACAGCAGATTTTTGAGAACTCTCCCTGCAGACATTGGGTTTTTATTTTTACTCACTCTCTCTCTCTCTCTGCCACCCCTGGAGCTGTGCTGTATTTGTCTCTTTGTGTTGACATGTCTTTCCGAGCCGCTGTGAGAAAACCCCTCCATTGATGGACACAGACATTCTGTGCATATTGAGTTTATGGAATCATTCTCCATTCTTGACATCACATGACGTTAGGACTATACAAGCATTCAGTAATGTGTTTATGATGCTGTGTAATAGTTCTGATCATCGAGTGAATGGTGAAAGACTGAATTGGGTAAAGTGTTACATTATGGTGTTAGATAAGGCCATATATATATATTTATTGTTATTTTGTTTGTATTGCAATTAGGTATTTGAACAGGCATATCAAACTATACAGTCCTTTAAGAGGCTATGCTCTTTTGACTTGGGCCAGTAAGCAACCACACAAAACATAGCAACATGCTAAAAACACTCCTAGAACCCTAGCAACCACATGGCAAAGGCCCTAGCACAACAACTTAGCAACCAAATAACCAAATGCACACAAAAAAAAACGTTTTAGCATTGTTTGTGGGATGGTTAAGTTTAACATTTCTTTCGATAATTTAAAAATTACGTTTTTTTTTCACTATATTTTGCAAAACTGATTTGTTTTTAGTGCTGAAAGTGTCCATTAGCTGTTCTTGTGATGCTCTGTCAGACGTCTGATGGTGTAAGATCTTAAGCGCTGGTAATGTTAGGGTGTGCAGAGGAGTTCTGCAGATTATGTTCATTATGCACAGAAGTTTTTTTTTTCAAATGATACCGTAACTCAGTCTAGCATGTCTTAACAACAGTACACAGATTGTTTAAGTAGAAAGTGTGTGTGTAAGAATGACAGTTCTCATTTGCCCTGGGCTGAAAGACGGTTGTGTGGTCTCTCACCTGGGTGCATTTTTCCACTCAGGTCCCACAGGTGTGGGAGTGTGTCTGTGCGGGCCGGTTCTTGAGCCCAGTAATTCAAAAAGAAACCAGAAACCCCAGGAAAGAGCAGCATATAGCTCTGTACATTTCAAATCTAATAGACAGATCTAAAATGCATTGCTTTCATTTATATGGCCTGCGCTTAAGAGCAAATAAGTTACAAAATTTCCTCTCCCCCAGTCTGTCTATCTCTTTTTCTTTATTATGTTTCAAAATAGAATCTGTTATCTCCTATACACAAATCACACACTCGCTGATGGGTTAAATTTCATGAAAATGGGTTATATTTCAGTTCCAAAATCAAAAACAATTTCGAGGCCATTTAGATTTTTTGCATTATGAAGTTTTTTTCTGGACCGTTATGCAAATTTTATTAAATTAAACTTAAATTCTAATTTGTAAACTGTCCAAATTGTTTTTTGTAATTCTCATTACTAAAATTGCATCTTCAATTTCGCAAAATCTTTCAAAACAGGGCTTATTTTTTTTAAGGAAAAGTACCAATTTTTTACTTCTGAGGTGAAAATTAACCCAGACGTGCTTATGACAGGCTCTGTGGGATTCACCTTTACCACTGAGCGTGATTAAACACAGTGAATATTCGTAACGATTTTGAATCAAAACAATTGATCCCTATGAAACTATTCACACCAGGTGCAATCAATCATGTCGTAACAAAGCAACGTTTTTCAACAAGCCTGTCTGTTTTTTCTTTCTCCCGTGGCTCCACAATGAAATGTGTTGTCCAATTGGATTTGAGCTTTAGAACAGCTGCTTCTGTTACCCAAAACTGTGAGATGGTGGTGCTGAAGCACAAAATTTGACTACAAATAAAACTCTAACAGAAAACACACACATTAATATTAATAATATAAACCACAGCATAACATCTATTTATTTATATTCATTAGTACTTAACGTTTGTTTACATTTTTCTGTGCACTGCAATTTTGTAATAAATGTCTTTAAAATGGTAATTATGTACATTGCATCTTCAGGTCAAAATAAATAAACATTCATTATACAAAGTGCCCAACATTAATCTCCACAGTAAGAAATCACACAGACAACCGTGATTGATGATTTCAATGATTTTTTTTTTAACTTAACAGCATACACCCCAAACTTGTAAATTAATTTGTTGCTTATAGCAGTATCTTTGTTATTTGTTAATATGGTTACAAAGTGCGGAAACATTGTCATTCTGATATTATCTCAAGTCTTGTTTATTTATATAGTAATAATACAAATGTGTTTCTCTCTTTCAAGAACAAATATTCCCAATATCATCGTCTTTGCTTTCTGCAAAGCAACAACAAACTTATCTGTATTGCTCCTGCTGCTAATAGGGAAATCGGTTTAATCTTTTTCTTTGTTTATTGGATCGGATTTTTTACATGTGGTTCTATGAGGTTTATGAGAACTGTAATGTTTTAAGTAGAGTAAAAGTTGGAGGGCTAATCAGCTGGAAATCACAATTGTGTAAGTGAAATTGTTATAGTCAATCAGCGGCACTCATCTTACAGGTGTGAATAAGCTAGAGGTGAGCAGTCATTTCATGTTAAATGTAAAAGCATGATTTATCTGTGAACCGCTTTGCTTTATTGTGTACCGCTCAGTGTGAAAAGCCTTCAGGCTGAGCTATTTTAACATCAATGGTGGTCCACATTTGAAGATTCTGAGGTTCGCCTTCTCTGTTTGGTTAGTGTTGACATTGTTGTTGATTGGCATATTTTTCTATGCAGTCTAACTTTGGATTGTATTAACTAATCAGTATGATATGCAGTTGATGATTTATGTATGGCCAACACTAAACTGGGCATGTTACAAAATGCCTGGTGTGTTGGGGGTGGATATTAGTGTGTTTTCACAAGCAAATAGACATGAATTCACAGAGGGAACTGAATACATTTGGAATGTTCTGGACAGTGTTTGACTATTATGTATAGGATGGTCAGATTATTGATAATAAAAAAGTTATTTAAAGAGCACATAAAATCTGAATAGGTTTTTTGTGGCTTTTTGTCATATCTGTATCTTTCATGGCATCTACCCTAGTGTATTTTATACACATTTATATTAGATTAGATTAGATTAGATATCCATAGTGTATAGCAGATACACACATTTACAATCTTTTTTTCCAGGAATACAAACCACAAAAATTGATGACTCATATTGCACCACTTATTTTGTCCAATCAAATCCTTTCTAGACCAAGAATGTCCCTCCCCTAAATACCACCTACTTCTGACTAGCGATAGCAAGAATCATGTAAATCATTTTCCTGGTAGCTAAGCATAACATACAGTAAATACGCCATTAGTGATGTTGACTAAGCTTGATGTGAATCATCACAGAGGCGACGGGCCGAAAAATACTAGTGTATCTTTGTGGTGTCTGTGGTCGTCCCGGCGGTGAGGTCACTATGAGCTCATTCACTTTAGCAGAAGCTTAGCTTAGAGAAGCATTAGCACGTGTGTGGCGTCCCCTGGTGGTACTGTGTTGATAAGATTTGTAAACGGCTTGCAGGCTAATCTAAATCCCCTTGCATAGCAAACTAACACATTCTGTGATGGCACACATGGTAATGACTGCAGGAACCTAAGAGGCTTCCTGTATGGGTGAAGTGACTCTTGCCTGCTGTTGGATTGTGAGTAAATATATTTGGATGTTGAATATTGTCTCTTAACCACACAGACAGGCCTCTGCTGGAATGGTTTAAGTTGGTTGGTGTGGGTAAGTAGAATTAGGACTTTTTAGTTTTTTTAATGATGGTAATCAGTAAGGTCAACATAATAACAACAGAAATATGTATTGAGGAAATAAGTGGGGTCAATTTTGATTTATCCGATCAAGTTCATCAGTATACATTTCAAAGAAAAAAGCATTAAGCCCAAAGAATTTATAATGCTAGGGATATATTACAATACACAACATAATAAATAGGAAACTAGCAGTCAGGTCTGGCTCCAGTCTAGTACAGCACACCAGCTATTCACAATTGAATCAATTCCTAGTGGGAAAAATTGTCTGGTTCTATGTTTCTCATTAAACATCCTACATCGAAATGCATTAAAAGTTCCATAAAATGGAATTCCATAGGTTTCAAGTTGACTATGTATTACTGCTGTAGTTCACAGTCCTGCCCTCTCATCTGTGTTGTTGCGTTTTTTGTCTCCACTAGAGGGCAGAGTTACATTGCTCTTTATCAGCTGCGGTAGGACTAACAGGGTTTTGTAAAGCTTGAATGTCAAACGTCAAATAATCAGTCCAGTGAATAACATTTAAAAGAAATTAATCTGTGTGTGTGTTTTTTTTTACAATGCCATAATACTTCTTTGGTTCAGTTTAAATGTCTACTTATAAGAAACATTACATTTATGTTGGCAGATGTTTTCTTTAGATGCCGTTCAAGGCTTTATCCCCAGTGCCAAAAATAACACACACTTGCCAGTGAGCTGTTATTTTATACGCTGCTGCCAGATTTTACATATTCAGAAACCATTGCTGCATTATTAGTGTTAGTTTTTTCAAACCTACAGCAAAACCTCTAAACAGTTATCTGAAATTTCTAAATCTACTGTAAAATAAATCTTTTACATTTACAGTCGGTTGGTGAGGAACTACTTTATTTGCATTGTATTTTGGTGCTTGGCAAGTGTTATTTTTGGGCCCTGTCTGAGCCTGCCTCTTGTTTGATTAATATAATAGATAATCAATAACCATTCAGTCTGACCCAGCGGTGACAATTCACTTTGTTCACTTGTCTGTTAGTTAGAACACTGAATTGCATTTTTGGTGTCAGAAAAATATCAGACAATATGTTGAATCTGGGAATGGCCAGAATGTTTTATTTCAATTAGAATTTAGATTAGAATTTAAAGGGGTCATGAACTGCTTTTTTACAATTATTTTGTTCTATTCTCTGGAGTCAACAAATAGTGTTAGATAGGTTTTTACATAGGAAAACCTATAACCTAAGGTATTTGAGCCTCAATCTTGAAACTCTTCATTTTTGTGGGAAGGAATTAACTTGGAAGTAACCGCCCACTGCTGCTATTAGGTAATAGCAATAACAAAGCATTTGTGAGACAGGATAAACAAAAAAAGACAGAAGAAACAGCTTCAGACTCACAGCAAATCCTGTGTCAAACTGTGCCTTGTTTTGAAAGTAAAATATAGTGAACAAATGGACAGGGTTTTGTGCAATCTGGAACTATATTAGAAACTTCATTCATGCAGTTCTTTTGTTTGGATCTGAAAGAAGGCAATGCGACAAGTTTTTCCACAACCTGGCACTGCACAATGTCTTGCCATCCCCGAAGCCATCTTTATTGCTTGTTAGCTCTAGTAACCCAGCATTAACGTCTCTCTGTTATTTACCTACTACATGGTATGCTCGGTTTGGGGGGGGGCTAAAGAAGTAGCTATTTAAATTAAATTACAAATATATAAGCTCAAGGGGAACATGATATCTATGACACCATTGCATGATGTCAGACCATGTATAAGGGTTATTAAAAAGCACCAATTTGCTAATTGTTGATGGCTGGCTATTCTTTAAGCAAAATCATGGTTGGGCATGCTGTGCCACGCAATGGTTTGAATTTATTCTGCTATGCAGAACTTGAAGACCAGATGGAACAACTGAATTCAAGTGTATTTGGCCATAACATGTATCTAATATCAGCCTATGTTTTATTTTCCTTTGTGGTTCCATCTGTTTCAGAGTCACTCTCATACTTAATGTTAAACATTCTAAAAGCATTTGTGAGAAGCTTAAACTGTCTTTGCAGAAAAGATTCATTGTGTTATCTCATTGCTGCTATTGAGTAATCTCGCTTATTTGAAAAAAGTTAGAGATAATATTTAATAACCCAGAGTGACCTACTTTCAGATTTTGGAGTAAAAGCACGCTGTTTCACACCCAGTTATTCATGTCTGATGTGCTGAAAAGCCATTAGGACTGCTTGATAAAGCAAAGAACATTACTTTTTTGTTATTTGTCAGCCTTTTAATAATAAAGATTTTGTTTGTCACATTATTTGACACAGTTATATAGATACAACCTGTAGTGAGATCCGGTCAACTCTGTTGCCTGTGCTAATGAAACAATATTAAAACTAAGATAAAAAGTTAAAATTTAAAAGACTAAATTTAGATTAAGAAAAAAGAGTAGGAAAATAATATGTTGGCTTTGTCAAACCAACACGTGCAAAACAATACAGATTTAGAGAAATTAAAATTTATGAAAAAAGTATGAAAAAAGATTAACCTTTTTATTTTGTTTTAACTGTGTTTTTAGCTTTAAGTATTTTTTCTAATTCGTTTTATAGAAATAAATAGAACTTGACATCTATAACATTGTTTCTACTGAAGTATAAATGAGTGATGCTGTTGAAACATCTGTTTGATGTGTATGATGCAATAAAAGGTCCTAAACTAGTCTAATGACTCTATAGAAAACTTGTAAAGTGCCTAATAAAAAGCACTTTAAAATCATCACGGTATTTACCATGTTGCTTTTATATTACATCACAGGGAATATATGGTCAATGTTTGATATAACATTGATATAGATGGAAGCCATTTCATTGCCACTCCAGTGACTTTCATTTGATTCTTATGTCATCTGGAAGACATCCTGTGATCTGTGGGTCCAGGGACTCTAGCCAAATGATTCCGGAACTCAATCTGAGTTTTTTTTCACAGAAGAAAAACAAAACCTCCGCTGGAGAAAGTTAAATTCTTGGCTCTGGTTTCTTTGTTTTTTTTGCCTTGTGACCTGGAATTATGAATGGGCGACTCTGCTGGCTCTTGGCACCAGGCTTTACTCACTCCTTCTCTCTCTGACTTTCTCACTTTTCTTTTGTCTTTTGCTTTTCTAAAAGTCCAGGGTGGTCTGCAGAATAACTCACATGCTCAGACTTAGATGCTGTTTTGATCACAACAAAGGCGTTGCATTTAATTTATTTTGCATTTGGTTAATAGAACTAGATTTTTAGAACTAGATTGAACTGTCTGTGCAAAACTGCTGGCAGCTGGGTGTTGCTATGTTGTTGCTAGGATGTTCTGGGTGGTTGCTTACTGGCTTAAGTCATAACAGCCCATATCCAAACCTTTGTGATACAGTATTTAGCAGTTTTTCTTCACAGACTGACATATTTCAGCTGTTCAGACAAGAGCTTGAAAGCTGTGCATACTGAAATAATTTCTTAAGGGAGCGAGAATATAATCACCAGATTTTGTGCCTGACAGAGCAGTCAGTCTTTGATAATGATAATTATACAGTAATGACTATCACAACAATGATAGAGAATTCATAGCCAAGATTTGCACCCTCATTAAATAAAATAATGTATATGAAAAGCTCTCCAGCTTGTTGGGACACACTCCAACCACACCCACACACACATACACATGAAACACAGTTGTTATTCTAGCTGATTAAAGCATTGATTGGAACTATTTTTGCCACTTTGCTCTGGGCCATTTGTTCACTTTATCCTCTGTCACGTGTAACAAACAGCATGTTAAAGAAATAGATCACCAAAAAATGAAAAACACGTCATTCTTTTGTGTAATTTATTAAGTAAGTTTTTATAGTTTTGAAAGAATGGAAGTGTGTGGTGATTTTTTGAAGCTTTAAAATGAGACAAAAAGGTTTAAAATATTTCAAAATGCAGGCTATTTCTCACACAAAGCAGTCTTACAGCATCAGATTTGGACTTTAGTTTCTGCCTGATTTTAAATACATATATTTTTGTTGTTGAATTGTGTTCACTTGTTGACTATGTAACTTGACAGTATACATAGAAAAAAGTATTTTGAAAATCTCATTTTGTTTTATGAAAGAAAGAAAATATGAGATGATGGTGAGTAAATGATGACAATTGTAATTTTGGGGTAAGTTGTAATGAAGGTAAGTCTGTTTGTAATAAGGGAAAGTCTGTTATTGATCGGTGAGCCCATAATATGAAACATGAAAAAAATTTCTCTCTTTTTAAATGTTTGCACATGTCTAAACTGGTTTATCATAAAAATGGGCTGTGTTATTTTAAATCTTGAACTGAAATAGGCGTTTATTTTCTTTAAATTGTATTCCATTTTGCCATGATTGTGTTTTCCAAACTACACACAGCTGAGGTGAGATTGCCTTATTCCAGCATGTCTGCTGTGAGTTACAACAAAGCAGGGACCCCTAAATCAACCCTGGATGGGAGTCTGGCCACAGACCCCAGGAATAAATTACTCAAATATTATATTGCTTAAATAATGAAGTTTCCTCTCCGGGCAGCAGGCCAGTGCCCATATGCTGAACTGTTGTGGAAACAATCAGACACTCAATGAAAGTGATAAAAATCTCATAATATAGGTGACCATATCGCAGATATCTCAGAGTTTGACTGTCATTTAACAGTTTGGGATGAGGCAGAACTGAAGACTGTTCTTGTATGAGAATCTTTGGACTCTGTTTGAGTTGGTTTCGACAAACGTATGGCATTCTCATTAAGACATCCACGATAAAACTTTCGGCACTGTGCTCATTGCTAAACCATGATTAGCTTTGGCAAGGAAAGTTACGAAGCCCTTAGAGAGACACAGAATATATATCTACCAGCCGAGCGCTTAACATGCGCTGTGGTGCCATGGAGAAGGTTTGGACCAAAGTGCTTTATGATCAGACCATGAAAGTAGATCTCTGTGTGCGTTTGAAGCCAGAATACATCGATTCTACAGTGTTGATTATGAGACCGCAGCTCTAAAAAGATGTTACGGTCATCTCTCGGTTATTACATGGTTGGGGGGGATGTGGAGAAATCGGTTCGGGCTTGTTCCCGGTTTCTTTGAAAAGCAGAGGGGTTTCCCTTAATTGCTCACATTTCAATGAAGATCTCATGATAGATTCTGTTTGAAGCCCCTTTGCAAAGCTCCCTAATGAAGCAGGGAAGAGTAAATGGGCCTGTGCTCGCTGGCAGCCTGTCTGGCTGAAGCTAGCGTTCGCGTGCAGGCGACCTAGTTGCATAAATTCAGCGGCGCCTCTGAGCCAGGGTTCGAATCGAGTTCACTGCCACTTTCACAGCTGTTGATCCCACAGACTGATCAGACATCCTATTTATTGTTTTTAGTTTTTCGGTATGTTTGATGATGTGTCCCGGATTCTCTGGAGAATGGGATTTTTTTTGTGTGTGTGAGTGACAAAATAGATATCATTACTGTCAGTTTCAACCTTTTGGTATTTCATGCTCTAGTTTTCTGAGTTGTCTTGGCTTTGACATAATTGAAATCTTGTTAGAAATGCTTTCAAAACTTGTCAGCTGGCTTCACTATTCTCTATTCGTCATGTGCTTTTGATAAAGGTCAATATTTTGAAAGACACAGAACACGATTATAGATTTTGTGTGCAGTTCAGGGTGTAAAGCATCAAGTAAGGCTTTGAATTGAATTGTTTTTAAAAGAAAGAGAGCGTGGAGTGATATGGCATTGAACTCAGAGGTGGCGAATCAGAATGTCAGAAAGACACAGGTATGAGGTCACAAAAGAAAACAATGTTCCCTAATGTAAACAGCTGCCCCTTAACCTAATATAGAGCAGGTATCATATGAAAATTAAATTATATTGTTGAGGGGGTGTAGAAGGTTTGTTTATGAGTGGAAGGGGGTGAAAGATCAAGGGTCATTGTGTGGACTTACAATATAAACTAAAATACACTGTATTTTCATATTACGGGGGGCTTAACATAAACAACATGAACATAACAAGTTTCTGTTATATGTACTGTAATATGTAGACATGCTTATATACATTATACATTTATAGAAACTAAGAGTTATGATGTCGACATCAAATTTGTGAGCATGTTTACATATTAACTTTGTCCTAATGAACAATGCGATAACAGTCTAAACAAATAACAGTCTATGCAGGTTAGCCAATCATAACTATGATCATTACATACAGAAGTAGCAGAAACAGCCATTTTTTAAGTTGCATTTAACATTAATATACTTTGACTTCTAAGTCATTTAAAGGCACCAGTAGTTCATTTGCTTGAAAATAATTTTTTCACATGATATAAACAGTACCGAAGCACGGATACCTCCCTCAAGATCCACAGAAATACCTAGAAGACATTTGAGCTCAGGTATCTAATGGATGTTGACATTTCTCCTGTATGGTTTTGAGCTTTGGTCTGAGGCCATTGACTTGTGGCTTGGCAGATGTCATATTTATTTCATGGGGGGCCATAATTGCTCCCTCTGTGCTGAAATTAGGCTTTGGCAGGAGGAATCTATGGGACTGGTTCTTTGGCAGCAGTTTGGTATGGGCACTTTCTTCCTAGGGCACACACATGAAGTGCTTTCCTGATTCTAGAAAAGAGCATTTAATGCATATGTGTAACATTTTAACCCAGAGTCATCACATTTTCTGGATATTTTCCACCCTCTTTCTGACAATTAAATGTTGTTATAGTCCTGTACCAAAGAGAATTTGTCATTCACAGGCCAAAAAACATTCTTGAATGACCTATTTTGCACCTTAGTTTTGATAAATGTGAAATTTGGTAAACTTATTAGAAATCTTTGCATATGAGAGCTTAAGAATATTTTATCTTTATAGTATATATGCAGGAAAACAGCAGAAAAACTCCTTCCTGCTCCCTCCTACTTTTTCTTGATGTGTCCCTTTTGTTTATATGCCAGCTTGATATAAGAGAAATAACATGTCTATATATCTAGTTAGAATAACACACTGCATTTGTCAGGAGTTTGTCCTCAGACCAACTTTGTAATCCAAAACATTTTCGTAGTGTCGATTGTAGAATGAAGAGCAGGCAGCTTGACTGCCCCTCCAGCCTTCATAATGCAAACCACTAAAATCCAGCATGTGTCATGTAAACAAACATTATTGCAAGTTGTTTTTGGATACATTCTGCAGGACCCTTGAAGGTCTAGGTCAGGGTTTCTTAATATGTTTCAGGTCTTCTTTGGGGATTCTGGGAATGACACAGGTGTAGGTTTAGAAACAAATCAACAGTTTTGAAATGTTGAACTTTATGCAAATGTACAATGGAAAATCCTGGGCGGCAGGCCAAGACTGTGACGTCTTGTAATAAATTATGAGCTCGTAAACATGGCAGGCCATAAAGTTTCTAGTGAATTCAGGACTTAAATCACATCATTACTTGTTACTATATTAAATCGAGATTTCAAATGGCTTTTGCATGTTTCTTTGTGGCTACACTGTGGCTGGCTTGATGCAAATGTAATTGACACTGTGTAAATGCTTGGGTTATTTGTAAATTAAGTTTGCCCTTTTCCATACTGTAATCATGCATACTACAGACTTTATTGACAATGTGTATAAAGCAATCACGAACATTACTAACAGTCCCGCCAGCCGTAGATTTTACACACACATGCCACTGCAGTAGACCTCGGGCGTTTGGTATCGAGCTAATTCCACACCAGTGGACATGTGCTGTTTAGTGTCAAAACCAACCAATCCCGTTCATGAAACACTAATGGGCAGATAAGATGAATCGTGTGTCACGAATCAGGTTAGATAAGGAATACATCTAAAACGTGCATTGATTGACAGCCCCTGGGAGCAGCTTTGGCAAACACAGCTTGAGAACACCACAGAATGGAGTTTTATGCTATCACATGACCTAAACTTCAGATTAAACCCCAAACAGTTTGCTCTGTTGCTTGAGGCCTGTTTTATACAGTGACATGATGTTCTCCTGACTGCATGTTTGGGCTGGTGTGAATGAAGAGTCTGTAGAACAAACACAACTTTTTGTTTCAACAAGTCAAGTCTTAGAGGCAAAGAAGATGTTGTCCAATGTTTCGTTAAAATTATGATCATTAAAGTGATTGTGATATTTTTTGGAGGAAGAACAGTCTAAATATAGGCAAACAGAGCCATTTGTGTAGCTTGGAGCGCTTTTTGATACTGGATAATGGAGGCATGTTTGGGATTGTTTGGCGTGGGAGTGTCAGTATGTTTCTTACAGTATGGCTGGGACACTGAATAAAGCAGAGTGTGGGAGAGAAAACACAGCCGGGTTCGAAAGCGGGGGGCAGGAATGGTAATTCAGAACACATTTTTCTCATATATGGGGGGTCTGGCAGTGAGGCGGGTGCATGCTATGGAGTTCCCGGATTTAAATAAAAAAATGTAGTCGATCCATTAACCCAAGTGTTAGTGACACAGAAAGGGTAGATATAAATGGACAGTGGCTAGGTGGAGCTTGTCTAATAGAGATGAGTCACAATAGCCAACCATTTAGTTGATGAGTGAAGTCAACTAGTTCAGCTAGATTTTTGACTAGTTTGTTTTTTTATACATTTTATACACAGCAGTTGGTAGCAATCCCTTATGCTTAATTTATTGGCTTTGGTGTTTGTGTGTATTAGTTGTAATTGTAATGGTACTGTCAATTATTCATTTCTTGCATCTGGCTGTTGAATTTAAAAGTAAATTTGAAGACACCACCCCATCCACCCTGGCTGTTTTGCTACTCCAGACTGCACTACGCTTAACTGACACCCTCAAGGGGTCATGCTGTCAGTTTTTTCTGGAAGGCAAGGCGTGTGCTCCATAGACCCTCATCTGCATTCCTGTCATCACTGATGGCCCTGACATAACACAACCAGACAAAAAAGCCACAGATGACCCAGAAAACATGAACCCAAACCCAGAGAGCTGGCACTGTAGCATGGCCCGGGATCACAGTGCCAAACCCAGATGTGGAAAGCATCATTTCGGTTCGGACCAGCCATGGAGAAAGCGAGGAATAAAGCATTAGGGATTTGCAAAGCATGAAATGACTGCATGTGCTTTTCCAGCTTGGAAACCGTTCTGCCAAAGATGTCTGGATGCTTTTATTGGTTGGGTCAGAAACTACAGTTGGATGCATGAACAACAAAACAACCAAGAATTCAGCATACTACTAATTTAAAGAATGTTAAAGCAGAAAATCTAAGAGATACATTTAAGCATTTATCAAAGACTTTTAACCGAATTTTACCTTTGCGTTCCTTCAGTACGGGCATTCCCTGGGAATCGAACCCGTGACATTGGCTAGTGCCAAACTTTTCTAGCTACAGGAAGACTGACTAGATGCATTGTTGTCCTTTATGGAAAGTTGTAAACTGTATTTGCCAAGACTCCTGCAATGTCTGTACTAGCGAGCCAGGGTTGAAGTTGACCTACAGCAGGTTTCTGCTCTCCACAATTCTGTAGTGTTCCATTAAGAGCTCTGTAACCTAACACGTTCTGCCTGCAAATCATCAACGCCTAACCAAACCACTTCCAAAACTCCAAGCCACACCATTTAGTTCACAAATAGGTTTTAAAAGTGCCTTTTCTTTGGAAAAGTAGTATATTTAAGAGTAAATTGTAAGGGATTTTTTTATAATGTTATTATATTAATGTTAAATTTTCATATCCATTATGTTTAAGATTGGCTTCTGCTATTTTATGTAGATGTTTCATCCTGCAGGGTCTGGTAAACATGGATCGCTTTCTTTTGTTTCCATTCATAAACATTCCTTGTAATTAGTAAAACATTACGGCACTATTTTGCAGTAAGTTTTGGTCATGGATTGTTGATAATGAGATGTGAAGGGTCACTTTATGGCGGAAGGGTGACCTTTAACCTGTGGCTTATTGGAAAAGCATTCATTTCTTGCTGTTCAGTTGGACGGGAAGAGAGGAAGGTCCTCCCTCTGATTAATGATCTGCCCAGAGGAGCCGAGCGAGATGAAGAAAAATAACAGGCTAGTTAAATACAACTTACTAAAAACTACAGCTAGAGCCAAATTATACTGGAACAAATGGCAGGATACCGCACATGCAGTGCTTTTAATAGATCCTGTACAAATGGACATTCCCAGGGGAAGATGTTTTTTCTCAGAGGTTGCTGTTTAAAAGCACAGAAGAATTACAGAACATTTCGGTTATGTTTGAAGTAACTTGGTTCAGAAATTTCTCCCAGGCGTTCTTAGCAGAATGAGAACAGACACACATGAGAGTATTGCTGAGATAATTAAAGTACTGCCTAAAATGAATGTTTATAACATAGCTCAGATAACTGGGTCATATTGAACTCTCTGCACACTTTGTTTGATTTCATGGTCATTTTAAGATATTGTTAAGAGCTCGGATAGTCCTGTATCTTACTTTGTATCTTACTTGCTGTCAATGTTAAGGTCATGGTTTCCATTCCGAGGGAACGTATATAATGAAAATGTATGATGTAAATGTAAATGAGACCCAAATAAGAAAAATAGAAGAAGCAGGTGACTGTAAAAGCAGGTGGAGTAAAAGCCTCAATTTGCTCTTTTTTAAAACTCATTGATATTTAGGAGAAGCAACTGAGATATTAGTGAGATTTTTATTTTCTTAGCAAGGGTTAGTGGTGTGGTTTTTACAAGCTTATTCATACTGCAAAACAAAGTAAAATACTGTTAAAGCACTGTGTTGTTTTAAGGATGTTTAGGTTGTTATACTGGCAAACAACACAAAAATACTACATTTATTTCCAGTGCTTATGGCCCTCATTGCTTTCTGTATTCCCCAGTGTGACTGACTAAATAATGTGTGTTTGTGCTGCACAAAAAAGAGTGAGAGAGTCTTTGTCACATTGTCTCTCACTCCGGCGCTGTCATAGAGTGATTGGCTGTGTTTCCAAACAGCTGCACATTTGCGCTTCTGTCAGGAGAGGTAGAGGACAGTGCAGCAGAGCGAGAGAGAGAGGACGTACGAGGGAGGATTCCATTCACCATCTTGCGTGGCTCCCTGAACGCTCATTCCCACTCGCGCTGCCATGCAGGGATCTCTTTAATTGCATTCAGGAGGAATTTTTGTGCAGCTGGTGCTTCAGCCGTCAGGAATGAGTGGGAATTGTGAATGACTCTGCCCGGAGGAAGGAGGGATTTTGGATGGAACAAATGGAGAAAAGACAGGGAAAATAAATTCTTTTGGAGGAGAGAAGGGGGTTTGGATCGCACTGGAAGCTGTATCTCTTTTGGCATTTGTTCTCCATTGCTAAGAGAAATTTTTCTTTCTCACACAATTTTTGCTGTGAAAGTTCGACTGACTTGGAAGCTTACGAGACGGCGTGTGTAAATAAAGTGATGTGTTTCTATTGGCTGGGAAGGCTGCCAGGAAGAGAGAACGAGACTGCTAGAGAGATAGCCCTGAAGGTTTTGTTGAGAGAAGCGCCCCCCGACTGGCTCAACGAGTCTGGAGACGGACAGCTCCTGCAAAAGCTTTAGCGTGCACAGAGGAAAGCAAGGAGCTGCATGTGCCAGCCTGGAAGAGAGTGTGTGTTTGTGAGTGTGCATGGTGCAAGGAAGTCAAGTCAGACACCTCTTTGGAAAGACAAGGAGACGACCTAAGTTTTTCAAGTCTCTCTGAAGGAGTCCAGTCCAGTCAGACAGTTGTTTATCTTTGTCACAAGTGATAAATGTATCCCTTTTGTTCACCTCGTCCTGTCTTCCAGCACGCTCCTGAACAGACCAATAGGACATTTATGCGTGTAGATTTTCAAACTGTGTTTGGGTTTAAATTTGAGAAGAGGGGACAGCTTGGATTCTGTTTCTCATATGTACTTTGTTTCTGCATGGTTAATAGACCCCTACCCTGCACACGACAAGAGCAATTGATGCTTGCTCTCCTCTGCAGTGTTCCACTTTTAAAACTGTCATTTGTTTTTGGGGGGGAGTCTTTTGTCTTGATGGTTCTGCACTAGTGGACTGAAGCTTTGCTGAATTGATCTTTTGTCTGAATCTAGGGTTCTTCTCACGGTGCAAAAACACTCAGCCCATCCCCCCCAAACCCCCGGACCCCATTACACCACCCTGCCTTCCATCCCAGCTAAATCCCCTCCTTCCGTCTCCCAAACGAGTCTCATCATCCCTTCACTCCCACACGCTCCCTCGTCTTCCATCCACATGTCACTGAAATCGCAGAGCATGTGAGAGCATGCATGTGAAGCCAGAACGTATAAGCCAGGATTAGGAGCGTGGAAGGTAATGCATTGCTGCATGCATCTGCCACCGGTGCATTCAGGACCAAGAGCAGGACCCAAAAGCATTCTTAGAAGATTCCAAGGAGACCTCTGACTGCGCGTGACGGTGTATGCACTTTACTGCGGCAAACTAACAGAAGAGGTGAGAAGGTGCAGAGGAGAGGTGTGAAGGTGCCATGTCTGAAGCGTGATTGTGGCGTGACATCATAAGGAGGACAGGGGTGGCAGTGTGCTGCATTTATCTGCGCTGATCATGAAAAAAACACGCAGCACCACTCTCCGCAGGGCCTGGCCCAGTTCCGAGTTTTCGGACCGGGCTTCTGAACGCAACCGATCACGGAGTGAGAAAGACTACAGACTTCACAAACACTACCCTAAACATTTCATCTCTCACTTACCCAGAGGATTCATGATAACAGGTTAGTCTGAACTCCACTGGCCAAGTGATGCGTCATTCATTTGTGTATGTAATTTTTAAGCCCTTCTGAATTTGCTCTTGATCATTTTGTTTCTGAGCTGGTGCAGCAATTGTAGCTTTGATGAACTGGCTGCTTTCAGGGGCCTCAAGATAATTATGTATTTTGTATGAGAGATGCAGGTCATCTATTTTTAGTCTTCACTCCATATTGTCTAAACAATTTTGTTGCATGCAAGTGCAGGTTGACTATTTCGGGTCTGGAGCTTGTGCAAAGTGGTCACTCTGAGTTTGTAAGACAACACTAGTTTTGGAACAACTAGCAGACTTGGAATCTATTTGGTAGTTTTTATGTCCTGCATAAACCATGATTCAGTCTAGATTTTCCTGTTTATTATGCCAAATAATCTTTTGAAAGCTTCTGATTCATAGTTGTTCATAACCAGTTAATAACTGGTTCAACTGGTTAAAAAATACTACAGTCAAATTACTGAAGTATACCATATGTTTTTTTGTTTATTATTGCATTTCATTGATTGAACTTATGCCCCCCCCCAAAGGATTGTGTAAGCAACTTTTGCAAGACTAAAATTAATTTCTTATTTGATTTTTTATGTTGACATTTGTAAAGATTGCATCATTTAGCAACAAACAGCTGAAGACAGAAAATACAATAAGACTAAAGTAAATAAGAGTAAAAATATTGTTAATGGAAACATTTAGGAACCTGAATTATTAATATAAAATGAAATCAGAACCTGAATTGTGAAATTCCTTACATTTCTCATATGTGTTGAATGTGCAATGACTCTTGTGACTATATCGTATTTAACCAGTTTTGATTACACATGCTCAAACCATGATAGTTTACGCTGCTTGTTCAGACCCTTAAGATGTTAAACTGCATCTCATATTTTGATTGGTTAATTAAGATATTCTGTTGAATGTCGTTATACCAAATCTCCAATCTCTTAAGGCCTGAAACAACACTGTCCTCCTATAGAAATAGAAATACTTTTATTGCCTGTATGCCAGAACCCTCATTACTGCTGCTCTCCTCCATGCCAACCAGAGGTGGATTACCCTATCACAGTTCTGTTAGTCTTCATCCAGCAACCTTACCAGCAAGTAAGTCAATGAATAGATCCCCCAGCATGTACCAACATCAGGAAGGTGGTAACCTGGCCTGCATCTGGCCAGTGGTTGGCCCCCAAAAATATTCTTGCCATCTGTTCTTGGTGCAATCAATGGTAGACAATGTCTGTGGAGATGGACAGATTAATTGTGTATAACTTTACAAGCTGAATGAAAGCCTAGCTAAAGCACGTTGGTCTAAGAAGCAGTCGTGTTTCCTAGCAACACTGGGGTTCAGAGGTTAAAAAACGTGGTCATTGTGAAGACTGAGTGGCTTTTGGGGCACAACTTTTGCATTTGGGGCTGAAAGACCAGGTTTATTTCTGCTTCATTAACTAGCATTAAGTTGTTTATATACAACCATTTGTTGTATATCAGGAATCTTTCTGTAGATTTATAGTCCTAGTGAATCTGATTTTCTGAAGTTGAATGTACTGTACAGTTCCTTAAAACACAGTCAGTTTTCATTGAAGTCAGTATTTAGAAAGTTTGCAAGACTGATATCAAAGGACTCTTGGTTTTTTATGGGACTTTGGAGATGATGCTTATGTCTTCTGTTAGTTTATGATCTTTAGTTGTCAATGTTTTTTTAAATCATAAGGAATCATAGAAACATCTGCTTCTTTTAAGTTTACATAAAAAAAATACTCTTTCTGTTTCGTTCATTGTTAAATCCGATTTAGTAAATCAGAAGTCTTTCCACAGACTGTCAGGCTCCAAAATAAACAAAAGGAACACTGTAAACATCATACATTTGACTTGTATATTATATTGCAAACCCTTTATTCTGTTAATCTCTGAAAATCTTGATCTCTGACTTGCTTGTCAAGTCTAATTTGTGTTCTTTCAGTTTCAGATTGTTCTTCACACACTTTTCATTTTTGGGTGAACAGTTTTTTGAAAATTTTTGGACAGTTTTCCCTTCTTCAATAAGACTCCTAGAGAGACCGTGTTTCATTTCATCTGCTCTCATGCAGGAAAGAAATGACAATAAACTGCTGTGGTTTGATGTCATTATCAACTGTAGTTCTCCAAACAAACATCAGAACCTTTCGGGTCATGATATCAGTTAAAACCAACAGAACAAATGACTCCAAATTCCTCCCATGGCTTATGAGATATTTTTAGCATGGTGGCTGTGGCTGCTGGTTGAGTAAGCTTGCGGATTGTACAGACTGCCTGACTTCTGCTTTGCCCTCTCGTGGGGGAGTGTTGTTGTTGGGGGCGAGAAGGTAAAAACTTTGCAGCATACAGTAAATGTCATAATCATCCTCACTGTGCAAAGATAAACAGCGTAGGCTTAGGTCGACCCTTTGCTTCTCGTCTAACATTATACCTCTGCATTTCTTGTCTAATGTTTCTCACGTATCCATGCAGGTTAGTGGGACGACCGCAGTATGCAGTATCCACACAAATGGGAACCTAATAGGATCTGCAGACAAGCTTGACAACTTACAGCTGTGGTTGAAAGGATTTGTGGGGATTTTAATATTTTTGTAATTGTTTTGACTGGCTCCTCCAGTCCCGTCATATTTTCAATGTCTGTTCACCAGGTTTAGTGTATTCTCAGGCAAGAAAAGTTTTACAATTATAAGGATTTTATTCTGTCATGGGTGAGTTAGAAAAGAGATTTACTGTTCTCTTATCTGGCTATCAGTCAGCACGAAATTACACAGACTGGCTACAGGGGCTTTTCTGGAGGAGTTCCCAGTGTCATTAGCAGGATAATGTTAGGCGTGTGTCCAGAAGAGTCTGCGTCGGCTTCAAATGTGTAATTAATTTGTGGCAATAAGTAAAACATTTTTGGTGTTCCGTAGAAAAATTTGTGCTACAGTGAGATTAAAGATTTGTGGTTTGCACATTTACGAAAATGTCAATTTTTTCTTTAACCTGGAATGGAAACTTTAAACCACGAGACATCTTTAAACTATTGACTGTGTCGGATTTTTGGACACATAAAAACACACGTTCTCACACTTGCAGGAACCACTTTGAAGCTTTCTGATGGCTGAAGGATTTTAGCAGGATTCACTTAAATGGGGGTAAAATCCCAGACTTTGTTTCTCTAGATATATACTGTAAATGAAACAACTGTTCATTTAGACACAGTCAAGCTATTTCCACATGCAGTTCCTTCATGGTCTTAGTTGATCTTGCTCCCCATAATATTCCACGATTATCTGCATTACAGTATGTTAAACTTTTTATTCCAGTTTCAGTTTTATAAAATAAGATGCAGATTTTTGTGGAACAAATGCTCCTGGACACTCTGTTATTACGATATCTGGACTATAATAGTTTGTAAACAGTTTATTTTAAATGGTCTAACTGCCCAGATCTGATACTTTATCTTGAAAACCTCCTTCAATCTGCAGGCAGATTGACTTTTTTGTGTACAGTTTTTATTTGTGATCTGACTGCATCAGTATTAGACTTGGCACAGTATCACATTAAAGCTCTAAAACACATAACAGCTGGTCCAACAGTCCTACCGAGTAATAGTTGGTTATTATTTAAGTAGGACAAGCTTAGATGTCAGTGAATCATGTGACTGTATTTGACCAATTAGCTTTTCAGCCTCTCCAGCTAACTTTTTATCACACACAGATGAAACTGATTTCTGGACAGTGTGTATATTAATATTTTAATTTATTTAAAGATACAATGCATGTGAATATAAATTTTGGACAGTTATCCTGAGTGCAAAGACTTGAAATATTGTTTTTCTTGTGAATGTAAGTCTGACAACTACACTATCTTTTATATGTAAGCTTGTCAGGACATGTTACATCATAAACCATTACAGATCATTAGATATTTTGTAATGTGCACAGAAGCTTTTGTGCAAGCATTGTGCTGCCAAAAAGTATTTTATAGTTACATGTTCTTAAGCAGATAAACACCCCTGCACATCTGGGTGATGGGCAAATACATAGGACACATCAATACAATAACGTATTGTTTGACCCTAAGTGTAAAAGTGTGGAAAATACAGACAAAAATAGATGAACCATTATTATGACCCCTTCAAAAGCAGTTTTAAAAAAGGCCTTTTGCACATATTACAAACTCTACCAGTAAATGACACATATTTTTGGCAGCTCTTAAGCGCAGTTTGGTGTCTCTTGTCATATGTTTTCCATTACTGCCTCCCAATACAACAGCAAGCATCCAATATTATGAAACAGTTAAAATAAGTTAATGTGGAATTGTTAGGAAAATGGTCCACTGTGTAATTCTCAGTCCCTCAGTGCGGTGGCTTGTGGGAGACTTTTATTTACCACAAGCTGTTTTATTGTTGGCGAGTACTTGCTCTTGATTGTCATTTTAGAAAAGCTCTGCAATTGTGCCCGGTGCTTTGTGTTTTTTTTTCTTCCAGATTCTTCCAGAGATGCTTGGGATGTCATGAATAGGAAGGGTTTTCCATCCGCCTGATTGTATGGAAATGCTAAGTATTGGCAGGGCGCTCTGAATTGCCATGTAGCCACCATACAAATGTGCACACTTTGAAAACTCATTGCACACCATGTTTTCATTGTGCATAATTTATTTGGATTCTGGAGATGTTGTAAAGTTCTCATGAATCTGTCTCTCTCTCACTGTGCCGCAATATCATTACCATCATTTAGAGTGCCTTTATATATCCAGTGATGGCAGTTTAGTACATAAAAACACTGATGTGTTGGATAAACACAACCTTGAATACAATAAGGCACTATGTGCATTCATATGGCGGTATTTACTGAAAGATTGTGATATCTCATCATGTTGGTGCCATTAGTGAAACACATTATTTTGTTTTACATGATTATGAAATGCCATTTGGTATACTGTCACATGTTACTTATCAAGAGACACTCTTAGAAATGGTCAAAACAGATGCATTGGAGCTGTCTTGTAGCTCACAATGGGTTCAAGCGGAAGGGTAGATGGAAAACCGTTCGACAGCTTGATTTGATAATCTAATGTTATGACATCTCTTTAACAGGGGCAGCGACCAACCGTGTCAAAAGCTGTAGATAGATGCAACAGCTGTACAGATCTTTCTACAATCCAGAACTGTCTCCTTATCCCTCACCTTTCTTTGTATTAGTCTTTCTCCCATTCTCTTTATTCTCAGCCTGTCCAGCCCCTGCTGACACAAGTTCTGTGTATTTGCCAAAGTTCTCCAAAGGGCCCCTCTTTACTTCAGCTATCAGAAAATCTAACTTTAGCAATTATGTTCTAGTCAGATTTGCTTTCTTCTTTCCTTCTGTCAGTTCTTGCTGAGTAACTGAAGTTACAAATCTTGATGTTTACAAAGACAACTTCAGACTGCTAATGTACTTTCTTTCAGTTGTTCACTTTTCTTTTTGAGGTCCATTTTTGAGCATTCCTTTAATCTTTTCATTCATCAAACCTGCTTTGAAATAGAGTTCAAGACATTAATCGCAGATTGTGTGACAAGAATACATGCTTGGCGAGGTTGTCATCACCTCGTTTCGAGGAGGGCTTTACAGCGTCTTCCAGCCATTCCACTGTAAAAGCTTTAGACTTCAAACATATCCAGAACTCTTTGTGGTTTTCCCAGCTCTGAAAAGGATGGCATTCGTTTTAGAGCATGTCATGTTAATTGCCGTTCACAGGCCTCTTGGCATAGGACTAAATAAACGCTGCAGTTCAGAGTTTGTGCTGATTTGATGATGCCTTGACAATGAATTTAAATCAAGAGATTGACTATGACATTATTTGCCTGATGTGCGACCTCAGGGGTTTAGATTTTGAGCTGTGTTTGGCCACAGGGAGTGTTGTTTTGAGGTTTGTTGGGTAGGCATTGCATTATAAGGTCATAATGCATATGGTGGCCAATTGATTTAGATAAGGATTAATTTACCAAGGGACTCGTTTGCATTTGTTTTTGCTTTTAGCACACAGATGTTTCCACTGATTTGTTGGCACCATCTGCAGACTGTGACTAGTTTGATCTATTTTCTCAGATCTTTAGTGTTTGTTGCATGTAGCAAGCAGGCGAAATCTGTGCTTTGGTTCTGCAGTTGTTCAGTTTTGGGGTGTTTTTATTAAAGGGATAGTTCAACCAAAAATGAAAATTCTTCCATCAAGTACTCACCCTCATGTCATTTCAAACCTGTATGACTTTTTCTTCAGTGGAACATAATAGAAGATATTTTTGGAAATGTCTGTGGTTTTGTGTCCATACAATGGAAGTCCATGGGTTTGGTTACAAACATATTTAAAAAATCTTCTTTTGTGTTCCTCAGAGGCAGAAAAGTCCCAATTGTTGAATTTTTGGAGGTGAATAAGACAGTAGGTGTTTCTGTTGGACTGCTGTATCCAGCTATGTAAGACGACGGATTGTGTAAATTGGGAAATATTATTTGCGTGAAGTTGTGCTACTTAGCATTGTTTTTAACTGCACTTAACATATATGCAAATACATACACTTTCATGCACATCATCTCCTACTGATGGGCCGGCACCCATACATAGTGTAGCATAAAGGATGCTGCAGTGCATTCTGGGATACAGGATGAACCTGTTAACCCACTGCTACCCCTTAGCTGCCTGATGGAAATGCCCCCTTGTGGACCACACACATTAGTCTGGTCTGTTCTCCCAGATCATTATAAAGCTGTCTTGTTAATGTCTCAAAAGACAAATTTATCCTTAGCACTTATATTCACTTTGTAAAGCTTGTTTTAATGTTTTCAGGATACTAAACAAACTACATTAACATCATTCTAAAAATTGATTGACAAGTTCAATTCTGTAGTTCTATTTTGTTCACATAATTTTTGTTAAATGGTGAGTTGCTGTAACTGTTAGTCACATCATAGCCACCAAACATGATACTTCTTTTCTTGTTGTTTCTTGTTGGTTGTGATGGTTTTGGGGGTAGGGACATTCTCATTCTAGAGAGCATTTGATTGAATGGAATCTGTGTAGTGCAACAAAAAGCATCAATATTTTGCTGTTTACCTGGAAGAGAGAGACTATACATTTAAAATGTTATGCTAAAAAGAGTAAAAGGATCTGTTTGAAAATAATTTTGTCAACGTTTAAAATTACATAAGCATAAAGTCTGCTTGAACTGTAAGTTTCAGCCAGGTGTGGCTAGATTTTAAGGACTTAAGAATTAAAACAATAATGATGTGTACAGAAACAATTTATAATAGACGTGTAAATGTATAATATGTATTAAAATGTTCTATAAAAAATAAAAAAATGATTTTATGGTGACTTTAAAGTTAATACACTAAAAGCCACAGAACACTTTTTTTGATTTTATGGTGTTTTTGACATTTCTGACATATGGTTAACTTTGCCATTGATGTTTGATTCCATATAGCGGAAATTATATATATTGTGTCTGTGCTGCTGGTGCTACGACCTGGTTTATGTGACTGTTTTGTGTGCACAATTTGCCCCCTGTGATTCTGTGTATTTTTATCCCTCCAACACTCTAGAGAACATTTGTTAACCCGATGGATGGAAACTCTTAGCAGCTGTGTGTGTATGTGTGTCACGCATTTGTGCATTTATGAATGCAGACCATGAAGTTGTGTCTTTAATATAGTAACACACATGCAACATGTTGTATGTGAGTGTTATGCCAAATGCACAAGCATACTATTAAACATGCAACACCTGAACACAACATGACGGACCTGCAAACTAAACACAAAAATCCTCATGAGAGATGTGGAGCTCTAGCATAGAGATTAGTGTGCTTCTTAATCTAGAGCAGCGTGTAGAGCGTCAGGAGTAAAATCCTCAGTCCGTCATGCATGAGTGCTCAATCTGATGTTGTTCATTATTTAAACCTCACGGTTAATTTATATAAACAAGTTGTGTAGTTTCTAGTTTCTTTTGACAGATGCAGTTTAAAACTCCTGTATATAATTTTTATATGTGAAAATACATTATTTAGTTTTATGTTCAAAGGCAACTACAAATAGGCTATTCATAGGTTGATTTGAACAGTGTAAACTCTGTGGTGTTTGTGAAATTTAGCTTTTTATTGTT
>JAZGTJ010001261.1:0-61143 GCA_036877575.1 Botia almorhae | reverse complement strand
AGACCACTCAGAAAGGGTGGTTCCCACCAGGCTGCATGTAGTCATGTGTCCCCACTAAGTAGCAAAAACAAGTATGTGTGTGTGTGTGTGTGTGTGTGTGTGCCGTTTTATCACTGAGAGGGGAATTGTTTCTGAGACACCCCGAGACTCACACTTTTAATAAGGGTGTGTGTGTGTGTGTAATCTGTTTAGTCATGCTTCTAAGGCTCTAATGAATGTAAAATGTTGTTAAAGGATTGATCAATTGTTTGTTAGATATAAGAAAAAATCAATTATTCAAAAACTCAATCACCAGCTCACATACGATTTCACCTTTGAATTATTTTTGTAGTCCTCGGTTGATTTGTGTTGTATTTGTTTAGGAATTGCAAGTATTTATTATCATGTCGTAATGTTTCTGTAAAGTCAACCACATAACTCACACAGAAGAGAACACAGTGTTGAAATGAGCTTCCACATTGTTTGGTGGTTAGAGACGATGCTGTGTGTTTAAATAGAGATCCGTCGTTTATTCCACGTCAAAACGGAAAAAGACCTTCAAAAACTTTTTTTAAAAACTTTAATTTTATCTCTCTAAGTTAAAGCGGAATAAAGTTTTCTTGAACTTAAATCCCAGCGGTATTATAGACGAGACATTTTCCAGTATGATAACGTTGTTTGTAATATAATCTAAATTTCACAAACTCCACTTTAATATTAATAATGATAAAATCCGTCACGTGCCATATAGTAAATGTTTCGGTTCTCACGGACGCTAAACGGTCCGGAGACCGCGAAGGCGCGTCCGAAGTGTCCGCTGTCCAGCGCTCTCGAAGCGGTCACGCCTGTGCGCTGCGCCCGCTCTCGGTCTAAAGAGCGCACGATGACGTCAAGCGAGGCGTGCTGGAGCGGATGAGACGCGGGGAGCGCAACAGGCGAGCGCACATGTGAAGACCACAACTACAATGAGAACTTCCTGATACATGATCAAAACTTCATGCCCCTCTGTTTGAAACGGCACCAGACGTCCTGTCGTATTCTCTGTGTTACGCTATGAACCGTAAGATGGCTTTATCTTCTCACCGTCTGAACTGGAGGTTTAGAGCTGGGATTCTGTGGTACCTCCTAATTCTGTGTGACTGCTATAATCTGGATGTGGACCATCCTATTGTTTTTAATGGACCCAGTGGATCTTTTTTTGGATATTCGGTTCTGCTTCACCAGCATGCTGAAAACACATGGTAGGTGCCTTCAACATGCTTGAAAAGTTGGGGGGTAAGTTAATAAGTCAGGGGTAAGTGAGCAGAGCTTCAGGGTGGTTACGCATCCACATGTACACGTGAGCTTTTAGACTCATCCACAGATCATGCTGTCATGATTTTCTTCTGTATTTAATGGTATGTTTATTGTTAAGGCTGATTGCCGGAGCTCCTGTGGCAAATTCCAGCTTTTATCCCAACACCACAAATCCTGGAGCTGTCTACAGCTGCAGTATGTGGAGCTCTCACTGCGCACAGCTCTCTGTTGGTAGGTCTTTCTGCTTTACTCTGCCCTTCTGTTCTGTAGCTGCATGCTTTTTCCATATCACGCGTTATCAATTTTAGACAGAGGTTACAATGTACTGTTTAAACTAAGAAAATAAGAGTTTTGGGAGGCAGTAAGCAGTTTTGTTTTATTGACTCTTTTGTACTAAAGATCAAATCTAATTTCTCCCGAAGCCCCAAGATGCTCTTTAGTATGTTGTGCTGGGATAACACGGGTCATCAGATTTTGTACATCAGAAGTTGTTGACAAAAAGGGGCATATCAATTATATTCTGAATGACTGTAATTATGTAACAATATATAACCTCAAGAGATGGCTTGCTGTTGCAGTTCACATCACCTGGCCGTTTCCATCTGACCATGTTATACCACACACACCTCACACTTATGACTCTGAATGAGCCTGTGTGTGTTTTCTACGCCTCTGACTAATAAAAAAAATTGCCTACGAGGGGTCAGCCAGACTGCCGAGGGTTTCCTCTTGTCAAAAGGAGGATGCTTATATCCTAGGATGTACGATCTCCCATGCCTTGTTTAGGGCAGGGAGTATATATGTATGTATTATATTATATTTTATATATAATATATATATTATATACTCAAGGGAAATGAAAAAGTGCTTTTCAACCAAATGCAACATCCAAGCTTACGATTTTAGGTTGTAGTAAAACTTTAAAAATGTTATTTTGAAAGTTCTAGGAATGTTTTATAGATGTTTAATGTTATTGCTTTGTAATAAGAATGATAACAATACCCATTATTACAACTTTTTTATATTACATTTTTGATGTGATATAATGCTAACCAAAGTTCTGCTAACGTTACTACAAGAACGTTTTTGATACATTTACAAGAACTTTTAGATAATGTTAGCTAATGTTCTGAGAACGTTCCCTGTTGCCCGGTTACGGGGCTGATGGAAAGAGCGCAGAGGTGTTTAGAGTTGGTGTGTCTGATAGTGTTTTGATATTTGTGGTTGCTAAGGAAGTATTAAAATGAGTATACAACAAAACCAGTAAGCATATGAAGTGTACATAGCAACAGGTCTCAGAGTGGTTGTGCTACTGGAATGAGTGAGAACTGAAATCGGGTGGTAAGATGAGAAGAGTTGTGCGTTTCTTTTTGAAGCTTACGAATTTCACTGTGGATGATATGTCAGAAATGTCAGAAAAAATAGGACCTGAAACATCTGTGGGCCAAAATATCATCAAAACTGTGTTGGGTTTTTAACCATGAGCCAGTTGTGACCACATAAAGCTTGCCAAAAACCCTGGCAACACCTTAGCAACCACCCACCAGACCCTAAAGTTATAGTGGCGAGTTTGCTTATGTTCAAAAAACATTTTTGGTCTTTTCTGGTATTTTTAGATAATGTGTTTGCATGTTTGACCACAAGCTCCTCTTTCTGTTTCTCAATATAGATTGTGTGAGCCACAGATGTGAACTGGTTTAAAATAAAAAAATCATTTATATAATGATGAATTGATAGTTTTAGAAATGGACAACTTGATGTGAAAAGTGAATAAAATTAAAAAAGTGAAAGTAACTCATACCTGAAATGTGACCTTTGCATTTAACCCATCACTGGTGAGGAGTGAACACACACACACAGTTGCTACCTGCCAGCACTGGAATCAAACCAGCAACCTTCTGGTTACAAGCTCGATTCACTGACCAGTAGGCCACAAAACCCCACAACTCCTCTACGGCTGCTGTGTGTTCGTTTGTTCAATCCTGCCTCTGATTAAATGTCAGACATTTGTTTCGTGACACGAGTTGATCTATATTTGACTGTGACAGTAACAGTCCGTCACTGACTGATTTCAGAAGACAAGCAGCCGTGTGGAAAAAACTGCTGGGCAGAGAATGATCACCAGTGGCTGGGCGTGAGTCTGTCCCGGCAGCCCTCGAAAGGTCGCATTTTGGTAAGTTTCAGTTTCCACACGAAAACGTTTACGTGCAGCATGACTGCTCACATTAACACTACATTAACCTGTGTGGTGTTCAGAAACGCAGTTTGTGATCAGAGCTTTTGTCGTAGTGAACCATGTGAGGAATCACATAAACTAAAGATTCTAGACCCGGTAGATTCTGAGGACTTAATTATTACTGTTAATGTGACAATATAAGATGTTATTATGCAAATATGTGTTTTTTTTACTCTCTGTGTTTAAAACTTTAGGCCTGTGGACATCGGTGGAAGAATGTGTTCTACTCCAGACAGGGCAACCAGAACAAACTTCCACATGGTGTTTGCTTCGTGTTCAGAGCAGATTTGCAAAAAGCCCATCAGTTAATCCCCTGCTATAAAGGTACATTTTTTAAATGTTCCACTAACGACTTAAGAATAACGTGTTTGATATGATAAAAATGTTTAATTAAGTTCTACCAACGATACCGCTAGAATGTTTTATATAGCAACTTTGAAAGAACTTTTAGAGAACTTTAGATCCAAGTTATCCGTTCCCCATTAGCTGGAAGTTTGGTTAGATTTCGGTTTATTTTGAAACCAAGGCAAATGACGTCCACATATGTAGCACCACATCAAGCATGCATGCTGTGAGAGATCTTCTGATGGGTTTCTCGTCTCTGCAGATGCTCATCTGAAGTTTGGAGAAGGTTATGTGTCATGCCAAGCTGGGATAGCAAACCAGTTCACAGAGGTGTTGTCCGGTTTCCTGCTCACAGAATCTCCACTCACTGACGGTGCTGTGCCGGTTCTGGTTGGTTTTTAATGATGTGTTTTGTTTGTAGGACCTGATGATCATGGGAGCTCCCGGTACCTCATACTGGACCGGATCTGTTCTCGTCTATAACACCACAAGCAGCACCTCAGCTGCTTATGTGGACGATGAAAATGAAGTTCTGTATGGCAGTTACTTAGGTGAGTTCTACAGGTAGAACCTTTATTTGCTGTGTCCCCACGCAGTGAGTGTTACAAAAGACAAAAGTTAATTTTGCTCTCCAATGAAACTGCTGCTGTCTGTATAAGCAGTGTGGCTTTAAACATTTGCTGTTATGAGCCCAGACTCTTTTTTTCTTTATGAACAGGAAACTGACAGACAGCTCATGCAGTTGCACAAAGAACGAACATCAAAAATATTGCAAAATAAGCTTAGGTGTCACTGTGGTTTTTATCTGTTGGAAACCTGCCTGCAGCTCTGTCTAAAATGTCGTGTCACCCACATGTTTGTTGATCTTTGTTATTGATCTTGAATATGAAAAAACACATGATCATTACGTGTGCTTTTCTCGGCTCATGTCCAGACTGATTCCCACCGCAATAAAAATCCTGGAAAAATCTGAGAATATTACAACTGGATTTCCAGGCCTAGAAAACAAGTACAGTCTTAAAAGAAATGTGCTTACAGTGAGCGTGTAAACCATTTTCTTTTTAATTTGTGTCCAGTAATCACAAATTAAAGGAAGGGTTGTGGAAAATCATGGATGTTTGTTGGTCAAACACAAGGAAACTGTGGATGTGTCAGCAGGTACCGACTACACTGAGTGTGAATCTGTGGTGCTCAACAGTGTGTATTGTTTTCTCCATCAGGTTATGCTGTTGGTGCCGGCCATTTTCTCCACCCTCACAGCACTGAGATAGTTGGGGGAGCTCCTCAGCATGAGCAGACTGGTAAAGTAAGGGTTAACACCATCACCATCCTCTTTACCCAAGTTATAATCTGCCCTTATGATACACTTAAGATTGAAGACACAGCAAGCAGCTCTGAAGGAGAAGTTGAGGCCCTGAGTCATCATTATCTATTTTTATATTGGTTTAGAGAGTGAGGCATACAATAAACTTAAAGGAACTCATTATTTATTCACTCTTGTGTCACTCTTTCAAACCTAAAATCTGTTTATTTTCAACAAGAATGTGCAGAAAGATTCGTTTTAACTCTTTGAAATTTCTCAACTGTGAAATGAAACTGTGTAACATGACACTGATCTCCGTGCTCCGCATTCCTAACTTAAATTTATAACTTTAAATGGTTATGATGAGATTTGTGATTAGCCTATACTGATTTCAAACAAAGTTTTATTCACAGGAAGCGAGACCCTTGTAGTGTCTGTTTTTGGGAACAGTAAATCGGTTAAACTGAAGTTTCCTTCCACCTGTGTGGAAGGAGGAAGCAGGTTTTTAACTTGCAGATGTGCTAAGCTTGCAGCGTTTCAGAATTGTAAAAAACTGGCTCGCAGCAAATAGTAGTAGTAGAAATATACACTACATTGTTATGCTGCTGTGTGTTTTTGTTGACATTTCCCATAATTCCTTGTTTTCTCTATCTCTAGGCCTACATTTTCAGTATTGAAGGCAACACTTTGAAAATTGTGAACCAAATCAAAGGCAAGAAGGTGAGAGAATTTAAAGAATTTGAAGTGTTCCTTAAAAAACTGGGCGCACACGTTTAATTTGAATAATCCTTCACAATTGTTGCTCGTCAGACTGTACGAACATGATCGCAGCTATAACGTCACACTCTGTGATTTCATCTGTCATTATTGCCAGACAGTCAAGATTCCTAAAAACTGACAAAAGAAAAAATCTGGAGTTTAATGTTGTCAATCTGTGATGCGTTCAGTGACGGCGAGCTGTCTGTGTAAACTGTGGCTAGCAAACAAAAACAATCAGTAGTGTTAATTTTGATACAGCTTTAGGTTTGTGGTTTGACTGTCGTTGGAGATCTTCAAACGGTGTGCAGGCAGCTTGAGGGATGTTCCTGGTGTATCAACACAATGGTGATGTGTGTATCTGTTCACAGCTGGGGTCGTATTACGGAGCGAGTGTGTGTGCTGTTGACCTGAATGCTGATGGACTGTCTGATCTGCTGGTGGGAGCGCCTATGTTCAGCTCTGTGAGGGAGGAGGGACGTGTGTATGTTTATATTAATCATGGAGAGGTGAGCACTGAACCTCAGACACATTACTTTGTTGATCCGCATATTTGTGTATTTTATAAATCTTTTTGCATTATCTAACATGTATATATGACTTTGTATTCCATAACAATTAAGTACATTTTTCTCAGAAATGATGCTAAAAAAATGAAATAATCTCATGATTTTTTTCGTCTTGCATGACATTGATGAGAATGGGGAGATATGATTAATTGTTTTGAAAATAATGTCACTGCAAAAAAAAAAAAAGAAAAGGCGCTAAAAATAGGTTTCATGATGTTTATATAGAATGTAATTTCCTATGTTTTCTCGTTTGGGGTGAATTATAACCACGGCATGTTTTTGACACTCGTACATTGTTAATTAGAAAGCTGTCTTCAAGTTTATTTAAAACATTAATCAAATGACAAACCTGCTTTTTACAGAGCTGTTGAAAGATCTCTCTTATTTACCTTCTCCCATAACCCACACAGTGCCTCTAACACTCACTTTGTGAGAGTAAACACAGAGCTCCGTTTGTGTGCACTGAAGCTCTAGAGTGCACCGTCAAAAAAAGCTTTCTTTATTGTTCTTGTCTTGTTTTTCATTATAAATATCCAAACACTGTATAGACAGACAATAAATAGACAATACATAGACATACTGAAAGTGTAAATATGTGTAAATGCAAGTTGTGTTTTTTGTGTGTTGAATGTCAGATTTGTGTTAGACTGATGCAGATAAACATGCGTGCTGTTGTTGTTGTACTTGATCAAGAATATTCTTCCTAATATCTTTATCTCAGGCTGAACTGATGGAGGCAGAGTTCGAGTTAGTCGGCAGTGACTCTTATGCAGCTCGTTTTGGAGAAACCATCACCAGTCTTGGAGATATCGATGATGACGGATATCCAGGTACAGTTTGTCATATCCTCTCATCATGTCCTTTGCTGTTTAAAATGCAGGTGGCCTCACTGAAGGTTTGCTGCAGGTTTGTAAGTTGCTTAGCAACCGTACAAATTTTACAGTTGGACTAATAAACTACAGTATATATTTCATGTATAACGATGATTCGGCTAGAGGCAGTAGTAACATCACATGTTAAACTGGTGCTTGCTGTTTGGGTTTGTTGGTTAACCAAGGAAAGTTTGATGGTACACCTCAGATTCTCATTTCCTCTTAAAGTGATAGTGACATAGTTGTCAGATATGGTAACCCATACCCGAAATGTGACCTCTGCATATAACCCATCACTGGTGAGGAGTGAACACACACTGCAAGTCGTGAACACACACACACCTGAAGCAGTGGACAGCAGCTGGAATCAAACCAGCAACCTTCTGGTTACAAGCCCGACTCACTAACCAGTAGGCCACAAGTTCCCCAATCTTTTCGTCCGATCCGCAGCTTTACACCCAAAAGCCTGTCTGCTATTAACAAAACCTCACAGATCTGCTCAGATCAGGTTTATCTTAAGTGGTTTCATGGCAGGCGGCAGTTTCTGAAATGACTCAGATTTGGAGATAAGCTGGTTATTTGAATGGTTATCGCAGGGTGTCATTTACAAACGTAACATGACTGCTGGGAACAGCCGCACAGTTCCCATAAATGATCAGAGTAAAATCCCTCTCAAAAAAGTGAAACACACCCACTCACTCATAACTCTTTAACTCTTAAGCTGTTGTTTACATCTGTACTTTTTGTTACTTAATGTAACGTTAGGGAGACGTTCCTAAAACCTACATTGTTAGCTGGGACCACCTTGAAAATGTTTTCTAGCTAGGCAGCTCACTAGGTTCTGAAGCGGAGCTAATGGAATGATTGTTTTTCAGACGTGGCCATCGGGGCTCCTCAGGAGAATGAGTTGCTTGGTGCTGTATATATCTACAATGGAAGGAGAAGTGGTATAGCACCGACTTTTTCTCAGGTACATCCTTCAGCAGAATAAAGTTTATCTTTGTTTATCAGTTTATCTTGATGGTGAAGACTGGGAAGAATAAGGATCTGAGAGGGTTCCTCATCCTGTGCAAACGGCCTCATTGTTTTATTTTTCTCTTGTTCTCTACGTCTACAATGGAGGTCTGTGAGGAAACTGTAATTACTGTCATTTCCTGATACCTTTCTTCCGCTGGTCTCAGAAAGTGACCCTGAGAGACATTCAGGAAGAATATCTTAATAATACCTCACTACATGTATTTTCTCAATGGCGTCTTTTGTGCTTTCTTGAACACAGAAAATAACCGGTTCTGTGTTAGGCAACAATCTCAAGATGTTCGGCCAATCAGTGTCCGGAGGAGTTGACATTGATGGCAACAATTACCCAGGTAACATCTCTATTACGGTCATTTTCTAGGTGTGAATGGGTATGTAGGATTCAGTTGTCACTCCTGTGTGTTCAGGACAGGTTAAGCACTCAGAAGACGAGTGACAACTCTTGTTTAGAATGTGGCTTTAACATAACACCTCTTTAAAGAATGTGATGTGAGGTATATTTGTAGTTTCGCACTGCAGCTCCTGTTAAAGTCAGATGTGATGTTTCGAATGTGCAATGTGCTCCTTCCATTTTAAGTGCGTCAAGCAAACTGTGGTACAGTTTTATGAGAATTTGACCTTCTCGTGCAGATGTCGCAGTGGGAGCTTTCCTGTCAGACTCAGCTGTGGTGTTCAGGTAAATATGACTGAATTCTACGCATTTAAAGCGATTTCCACACATTAGAGAGATAATGATCTTCTGTGATGTTTTGCAATGGGGAAAACCAGGACTAGCTGTCACATGCTAGTTGATTTGTATCAGTTTCAAGCTATACATCATATATTTTATAGAAGTACTTCACAATCTTGGAAAAGGCTGGAAAAAACTGTTGAACATTTTTGTATTTTTCCCAACATACTGATAAATCTGCTAAAAAAGGTGGTTCTCAGCCTCCCCAGCAACCCCTACCCCCCACCCCCCAATTGTCCACAACTATATTTAAAGGCCCCCTCACTCACAATTGGTCCCAATAAAATATCGTAGCGCTTAGCATAATCAGAATGATGCATATTTGTTATAAAAATATCCACTCAAATTTTAGTGCTTGTTTGGTCTTATTTAAAATTATTTGTAGTTAGTTTGAGGCCCCTTTAGAAGTTTGTTGAGGCCCCTTATTGGGCCCCTGGTTAAGAAACACTGCGCTGAAGGGAACAAGCGTTGTGTAATTAAACTACTGACTCAAAATGTGGAAGTTAGATGTGTTCCACTGCTCACCTGTAGATACTGAATTCATACTGCTGTACTGATAATCAGAAATAAAACGCACTGTTTCAGGACTCGACCAGTGGTGAAGGTGGATGCGGTGATGTTTCTGCCGGACAGTGTGAATCGCTCTGTAGCTCACTGCTCTGAGAACAGCCTGCCTGCCGTGTGTGTCGATATAAGAGTGTGCTTTAATGTGGGAGGGAAACGTATCCCAGGAGGCATAGGTAAGACAACCACACTAATCTGAATTTTAAAGGTGCCCAGTTTTGTTTACTTCTATTTTTTAAGCCGCAATCCAAAAAGACTTGTTTTGGTTAAAAGTGAATAAAAATCAGTTATTGAGCGTGTACATAACAGAGCTGCTTTCCTCATACCAATTCACAATGGTAAGTTTATGATGATGATTTATAATTTGAGCTGTCGGGTCTGATTTTATGAGTGATGTCAGTTTGACTGTCACAACAGCTGGCTGCTTGATTGCTTGTGTGCAGCGTTTGTAGCTTGTTGTTACAGCGTTTGATTAGAAGTTAGACTGGTCGTCCACAATGAGAAAATAACTCCGTAAGTAACTTGCAGTTTTATGTTTCAAACAGAGATGGCGATAGAGAAGCTAAAGTCACAGATTCAAGTCATTTCAATTGGTTCCAAATCTGCATACAGGGTGCAGGAAAACCCTAAATTAAACACCCTTCACAACTACCTGCAGAGCTATCTGACTTTTCAGAATTGGCGCCAGATTTGATCTTGAATGATTTGGTTATTTTGAGGGAACACACATGTTCCTTCACAGTGTCAAGAATGAACATCTTATCAGCATGTGGTGAATACACAGGGCAGTTAGCTGTTCTCAGACCTGTTTCCCAGCTCTTTATCTCCGCTCCACAAACTCGTTCTGTTGTGGCCGTTACAGAGCACGGGGTGTGTGGCACGGCTGCCTGAACTGATAAACTCATGGACTCACAGTAAACAACAGAGCTGTGCTTGATGGCAAATGCTACCGATGGTGAAACTGATATAAAGTCCATCTGTATGTACGAATCGCTATTTACTGTGTGAAAGTAAAAACACATCAACCAGAGATGTAAGAACGTTTCCTTAAATATTTACATTATGTAACAAAAACATTTTGCTAAAAGAGCATTCTAGGAACGTTCAAAAACGATAGGTTTCTTAGATGTTGTATTAACGTTGGTTATTAACGTTGGTCATTATTTAAAACATAACATTTTTTAAGTTCTGTAACATTTTTAAAACATTCAACTAACTACTTAAGAATAACATTTTTGATTTATGATATAAAAAAGGGAGTGTTAAAAAAACAGTTAAACAAGTTATCTACGAATGTTTGCTGTTATACGGCTTTTCTGTGCCTCACTGTAACTCTAATGGCTCTCATTCTGTTTTCTGTGTAGAGATCAAGTACAACCTGACAGCTGATGCTCAACACAAAGAGAACTTCCCCTCTCGGTTTTATTTCCATGGCAACGGAACATCCAACGTTACGACAGGCAGAGTGAAGGTCATGCATCAACAGCTCACCTGCACCCTCCACCAGACCTTCATGAAGGTGACAGATTCTTTCAGTTTTTCTGTTTCAATTCATTGTCTTTTTTACAGGGAAACATTACTTCTTAAAGTAGGTTGTTACATTATTGTGTTGAGCCTATAGTTTGTTACATAACTATATATGTGAGAAATACAGTCATATAAGAGCATAACTAACAGTTATACCCAGCTAACAGTGAACTTTCTCAAAGTACTCACTCAAAGTTATCGGAAATGTTCTTGCAGTAACATTAGTAGAATATTTTTATAATGTTGTATATCATATATTTTAAAAATGTTGGTAAGACGGTAATTCTTATAACCAGACAGTAACGTTACACAACGTAATACAATACCTAAAAATTAGGATGTTTTGAACATTTCCAAAACTTTCAAAATAATGATTTTGTTACTTAACAGAAACGTTAGAGAAATGTTCTTGGGTATTGCCAGGTGGCCTAAGGCTGCTAGTGAGGAACTGTGGTTTTATCAACACTCGTAACTATTTTACGTTTTAGCGATTTGATGGCTAATTCATATGAGTTTGTATGATCTCACACAAATTCATACAAAATCGCTAACTAATACAAGAGTTATGTTTTCCTGTGGGAGCAGGTTGGGTTTTTAAACGTGTTTGTGAAAATACCCTTCAGATCAAAATGTAGGTGCAAGAATCTTTCATTCCTTTTTTTAATCTTGGTGCTTCAACGCACCAGGTGAGAAAGCTGACTCAAAGCAAAACCTGTGAACTTCACAGCAACCTCTCACCCACGTCACTCTGATCTTCATGCTTGACTTCATCAGCGTCTCTGAAAGACCCAGGTGGTGGAAACTCTCTCCAGGTTTACAGCGTGACTCCACACACGAGTTTGGGATAATAAAGAGGGTCTTGCAGTCTTTTGGACACGGTCGCAGGTTGTTACTTTTGATGAACGAGAGAAACAGGAAGAGTGAGCGAGACAGCCGTGGGTGGGGGAAACCACAAGACTAGAGCCCATCAGGGAACTTTCTCAGAACCCTGACTAGAAGTTCTCTCAAATTCATCACAATGTTCTTGCAGTAAAGTTAGTGGAACTTTTTTTAACTCACAACTTAAACATTAAGTTGTCAGTGGAATGTTTTAAAAAGTTGCATAATTTTAAAAAACCCTTAAAACTACTAAAAACTGGATGTTTTGAATGTCTGAATGTAGAACTTTCAAAATACCAATTTTTTAACATATCTGTTACTTAATGGAAAGTGTAGGGAAAAGTTTTACAACCTAAAATTGTTCGCTGGGTGGAGAGAACAGCTTTGTGAGCATGAGCGAATGTCCCAGGTGTTTAATGAACCACGCTGTTGCTTCTTATAATAATGGCCATCTGAAGAAGCTCGTGTTTTCACACAGTAATTAATGGAGGCCTGGTCGTAAACAAGTGTGATTATCTGTCAGAGTCCATCCCAGACAGAAACTGCCAAACAAATGTGACACACATCTTACTTGTCTGCCCCTGTAGTCGAACAGCAGCCTGTGTTAGCAGTGTGCAGAGCTTACCCACAATGCATCTGTGCTCCCCGTAAACCCCTAAAATGTATTGACAAATACAGTTGTCTTTTTTGGGTCAACGTATTTTCTGTTAAAACAGGAAGTTGGACATATGGAATGGCTTGTCAGTGGTTATTGCGCTGTAAACTTTAACAAAATGTTTGTTGTATGCGAGATGTTTGTTTATGTGATGATCTTAAATGTGTTTAAATGCCTTTTTGGAATTTAGACAGCGTTTTCACCCTGTTGTTGATGTGGGTAAAGGTGTAAAAGACACACCCGAACAAAAATAACATTGTGGATATCTTTAGTAATTTATGTGGTGACCTGCTCGCCATTCTGGTAAACAATTAAAATTAAGTAAAGACATTCTTCATGAAGTTTTGTGACCGCATCCTGAGCACAAGTTCACCGCGTTGACTTTGAGTTTAGCACTGGCTGCAGAAATGCGAGTGTCTCTGAGGCAGTCGTAGCTGGAGTCAAGCTCGTTTACACTGCCTTCCAAAACCTGTTCACACCCCTCCCCTGCAGCTAAATTCAGACCCATGAGAGCCAACACGTGAGTCACACGACACGTCTCCCTTTAACAAGAACTCACGTTTACTGAATTAGCAAATTCAACAAAGCCCTGACAAACTTCAGCAGCTTGTCCCTCACTGTTTGTAAGGTAGACATGAATGCTGCTTCAGATCATGCTGCTTGTTGGAGAAATTTGATTGCTTCTCTGTGAGACTTTTCTTTGACAGAGAGACCAGAGCCATATCTAATAACCAGAAAACCATGGAGACTCTCTTGTCTCTTTTGACTGGGGCCTTAAACAACCACTCAGTTCTCAGAACGTTGGCTAACATTCTCTCAAATTTCTCTCAAGCTATCAAAAATGTTCTTGCAATAACATTAGTAGAATGTGTTTTAACGTTATATATCTTATGTCATACATATATGAATATCACATGAATCACTGAAGTGTTTGCGGTAGCCCTGGCAACCACCTACAACAGAAAGTAGAGTTTAGTTTGTGATGGTTTCTGTGCTTTGCAGAAAGATGTTCGTGATATCTTCACACCCATCCATTTTGAGGTCAAATATGAACTTGGAGGACACATTGTGGTCCAGCAGGACTCAAGAGGCTTACCGGCTCTCAAACCCATCCTACAGCAGAAGGAGGAGAACTCAGGTGTCATGAGAAACCAGGTCAGATTTTCCTCATCATCTTTTTTATGATTCCAGTCACTTATTTGCCTTAATGGAAGTAATATTGTAGCTGCTTCTTCCTGCAGACCACATTTGCCAGATATTGTGCCTGGAAAAACTGCTCGGCCAACCTGAAGGTTTCAGCTCACCTGGTTTTACCGCAGTAAGTTTATCGTCACATAACCCAGACAAAATCTCACGAGAACTGTCAAAACACGCTGTCAATTTTCACCCTAAAATAACAAAAAAAGTAAAATAAGAAATGTATATTATGCACAAAGAATTACAATGACATTCCTTCTGCCCAACTGAGACAATAGTGTGTGTGTGTGTGTGTGTGTGCGCGTCTGCACATTTGCATTTTGGATCTTGTTTGCAGCCGTATGCAAACTAATTTATGGACCCCTCTCACCCATTGGTGATAATACATGATCTGATTATTCATAAGGCAGGGTTGTGTGTAAAAGAGAGAGAGAGAGTCTTGTCACTCGCCCAGATGCACACCTGGTGCCTTTACATGAGAAACATCAGCACTGAGCCCTCAATGCACACAGCATGCAGATATAACAAACACAAAAAAACTGTGGCCAAAAATTTAATTTGACTCTTTGAGTGTTTGGTGTTTTATCGTTTACTCTTACAGGAACATGCCGTATTTTGCTCTGGGTACCGGAAAGAGCATCATGCTAAACACAACACTGACCAACACAGGAGATGATGCGTTTCTTCCCAAACTTCACCTGAGCTTTCCCAGCAACCTGCACTTCATCAGAGCTCTAGAGGTAATGCCAGCTTCACTGTTTACTTCAGACCTTTCACATCTGTTTCACATCGCTGAAAGTCCAGCCTGTATCCCCAGCTCTCTGTTTTACTGATGTGCTACTGGTATCATTGAAAACTGTTTATCCTGTTCCAGGAAGATAAATATGTAAGCTGTGAAAGCGCAGAGGAAAACAAAGCGGCTGTGGGTTTGATCTGCAACGTGGGAAATTTCTACATTCCCGCTTTCTCAAAGGTAAAAATATTGTTCTTTAAACAGTGAATGAGTTCCTGAGGTCATCATAAGGTCATCTTGTTGGAACATAAACATCTCTCTGTGCTCCAGGTCAGCGTCACCTTTTTACTGGACGTTCTGCAGAACTCCAGCGCTGGAGACCTCAGCATCACCATTAATGCAACGAGGTACTGTATGCCGAGATGCAGAGAAGCAACACAACGCTAGCAGTAGAGGAATTAATCAAAAGATTGAGATCTGCCTGGTGTTTATTTTGCATTAAATCTGGTGTCATTGTGGAAATACATTATCAGTGGTGGTTGTTTATCTGGTTGTAGGTGCAACGAAACACTAATTACTATATGTAATGAGCTCCTGTAATGAAATCTTGAGGACTATTAGTGGTGTACACCAAAATAATTAGTCTTTAAACAATTAATTCCTCTAAAAGAAAGAACACAAGAATTAAAAAGTGGCTCCAGCGAGAATTCGACACTTGACAAGGCGTGAAAGTCATCGCCCAACTAACGATTTTAGGTTGTTAGCATGTTTCCGTAATGATTCATTAAGTGACGAAACCACTCCACTGTCCATCAACCATCAAGAGTAACCAGTAACTCGGTGTGTTTTTCAGTGAGAGCTATGAAAACACAGATCTTCTGCATGACAACACACTCACGCTTGTTTTGCCCTTGAGATACGCCATTGATGTCAATGTCCACGGGTGAGTCATCTGACTCGATAAGAGTCCATATATATAGATCTCAGAACAACAGGCCGCTTATAGGATTCTCCTCTGTACATTTCTTCTGCAGGTTTGTCTCTCCAGTGTCGTTTGTAATTGGAGACCAGGAGTCTGTGCCGGTTGACTGCTATTCCGAAAAGTTCAATTATACGTACAAGGTATTGTAGCACTCCGCCAGACAGACAATATGTTAATATATATGTTTCATTATAATGTCTATTAACTTACAGGTGATGAATATGGGTCCAAGTAAAGCTGTCGATGCAAAAGTTCAGATCGTCACGCCTCTGATGCTGGTGCCGTACAAATACCAATTAATCCGAATGACAGATTTACAGGTGAGAGAACATGCATCCTTGTGTATCTACATAGCTTGTATATATGTTGACGATTATCTGTGATTATGTGTTTACTGCAACAACAGATTGTATTTTTATATTACAATACCAACAAGTGTGCGTCATGGTCTATTGTATCTTTGTGTTGTTTTTGTCTCGCAGACGACTCTTGGGCATTGCTTTCAGAGGAACAATACAAGTCAGATCACTGATGACTGTGATGTCCCCAAAGCAACATTTATTAAAGAACTGGTGTTTTTTTTCTCCCCCAAAAGCAAACGCACACTGGTAAAACAATCAGACTCACACATCTTTTATTGTATGTGTGATGAGAAGGTGTCTGAGAAGAAAACATCATGCTGTCTCTCCACAGTTCTGTGCTTCTGAAGACAAGATCTGCACAATAGTGGAATGTCACTTTGGTGATTTGGAGGCTGGGAAGGAAGTGACCATCAGTATGGAAGTGGAGCTGAACCCCAGAGTCCTCCAGATGAGTCCAGTGAGTACAGACAGAGACATTATGAGGTTGAGGACATGGACCTCCATTTTGGTTCAGTTTTATTAGTATCATTAAAGCTGCAATCCGTTGCCAAACTATACGTTTTCTGGGAAAACTTGAGAGCTCAACCCGAGTGGTCAAATTCTAAATCATTATTGTAAACTTACTGTTGAGAATCAGGGTAAGGAGGCAGTTCTGAACACTAATCTGTCATGTGCTTGCTCAAAAATTGATTTATGTTCATTTCGAAGCCAAATAAAGTTACGGTTGCAGCTTTAAGAATTACTTGCTTAGCTGGTCTTACCCCATACAAGACAGGAGCTGTACCTGCCTGTTGGCTAGATAGAAAGTAGCTGCCCAGGTGTGTTTTCAAGCTGGCTGCTGAGTGAATTGACCTGCCTTAAAGGGTCTTTGGTAGGGTCTCCTGTGAATGCAGCCAATGAATGGTCCTCATACCGTACAGGATTTGAGCTGCTTGAAATGGATGATGTTGATACGTGTTTATTTCCTGTAGGGCAGACACACCGAAATGATGATCCATAGCATGATTGATCTCATTTCACCAGTGAGGGATCTCAACACCATTCTTTTAAAGGAAACTAGTTTTGCTAGGGTGAGTATCTCAGGATATACAGAAGTCTTGTCTTTTAGGGTCTTACTCATGGCATCCGCACCCTTTCAGTTAACTTGAATCTTCGCAATGTTCCAGGTGATTCTGGAAGCTTTTTACAACCAGAAGCCTGCGGCGTCTGTGAGCATTTTTCTGATCGTATCCAGTCTGGTTATCGGGCTGATCATTTTAGCACTGCTCGTCATTCCTCTCTGGAAGGTTTGTGCCACGTGTTTACAGCTTCTGAGCACACATATAACATACAATAATCTCATCTGTCACAGTGTGTAATTCACCAAAGCTAAACTGGAAATATCTCAACAAATGCCTCCTGTTCACACAGAGGTTTTAAGCAGGTAAACAGCTAAAAAGCAGAAATTAAAACAGAAAAATCTTTAAGATCTCATTAAATCATATTTAGTGGCTTTTAGTTTGTGACTATAAGCTTTGCCGACATTTAGTGTATAAAAACTGTATGAAAATATTGATGACGCATCTCGTGCATGTGGGCGTTTCCACATTTCTATCCAATGAGAAGTCCCCCTCGTGTTTTCTGAAGTAAAGACATGTGCGTTTGATTGTTAACTCTTATATATTCCTCACTTCTGTTAGCTTGGATTCTTTGAGCGGAAGATGGATAAGTTACGACGGGACAGCTGGGACTATGTACCCAAGAAGGAGAATGTGTCCTAAAATACCGGATTCACAAGACCCGTCAGAACTGAAGAGAGAAACCACGGAGAACTGCGGGACTTACAATAACTCTAGCCATTACCATCAGTGGCCAACACAACTGATCACAGAGAGAACTGTAAGAGAACTTTAAGAGAACTTTAGGAGATCTTTAAGACTGTCAAAGGAAATTGCGTTTTTATCAGGTGGAACCCAAAAGCACTTTATGTCTGAAATGCTTTTGCTCTGCTGAGAAGTGGCCTGAGGGGGATGAGGACTTCAGAATGTAGTCACTGCAGAGCATTAAGGTCTTGTTCCAAAACTTACAGAGCTGCCTATGTGGGCAGCGTTTTAGGGCGTGAAACTGTTTTGAAGGCTCTTTTGAAAGGGACACAGCTGGGTTATGCAGTTCAAAAACCATTAAAAAAAGCAATGTTGATCATAAATACAATGAATTAAATACCAGATATTTGTGCATGCTTTGTGTTTTAATACCTAACAGCATGATAACATCAGACTTGATCTGTTGTGACGCTGCTGGCGCCGATTTGTGAGCCTTCCAGATCAGTCACTTGTGGGGCTCTGTGTCAGTTAGGATGCTGCCTATGTAGACAGCAGACCACTATACTTGGTTTTGGAACACAGCCCAAGTATCACAGTTTTGACTACGATCACTGAACATATTGGCTCTTGGCCTGCTGAAACTGCACTGCTGTAGCTCTCCTTGATAAAGGGTCACATGTGTGTTTGTCAGAAGGAAGACTCGCTCTTTCATGCATCCGTTCGAATATCCTCCTCCAGGGTGAGACGGAATCTTCTGGCACTCAGAGTCTCTGTTACTGTCATTGGTAAAGCAGAACATCTCTGCTGTTTGGGGTTTTCGCACCTTTGCATCACTGCAGTACCGGTTCGACATGCAAAAAAAGAAAGTGTCACAAATTCTCTCTCTCACTTCACTCCACCCAAACTCGCGCAGCTGAGTTCAGTAGTTAGAAGTTTGAAAGGAGACGCCAGATGGAGAGAGCGAGTGTTTACTGCGTGCTTTGGCTGGCTGCCATGGAAACGAAGCATGGAAAGCTGCTGTTCTGTGTCTACTGTGCTGCAGAAGAGTGACGGGATTGGCATGTGTCTGGCTTCCAGCCATTTCCTAAAAGTGTGTGTGTGTGTGTGTGTGTGTGTGCGTGTGTGTGTTGATTTGTATGACAGAGAACCCCCACCCACACAGCACATCTTTCACTCCTGTAAACTAAATTCAAATAAAAATTATGACATTTTTAAAACAACAATAACCCTGATATGGTTACGCTTTAAGCCAAGATTAAAACTGCATTTCACTATATGAAATGCTGTTTTTTTATATATCTTCTACAGTTTTAAAAGATTCATCTGCAGATTCGTGTGGGTCTGGTTATGAGGTCGAGCTGTAGGGCTTTTCGTGTGTCAGTCAAACGCTCATGATGCAGTAGGACTGAAATTTCAGACTGTTCTACTAAAACCTGCTTTAATTTGTGAAACCACATTATATGAATTGCTCATCATATCCAACTGTGCTGTCCTAGACGATAAGATACAAGGTCTGAAAACACATTCTTGTAAAATCTCTACTTTATTGTTCAGGGAATATTGTATACAAAAGCACAATTTTTAATAATCAAGATTTTTTGTTTGATTTGGTTTCCTGCCTTAAAATGATTTGCTTTTTAAAAAATATAGTTACTATGCTTCACTTTTAAATTCTTATGCACTGGAATGTTCTGTGTAATATGTTTCTTCTGTAATATAATTGTTTTTTACATACATTTTAAAGCTTTGCTGTTGTACATTCAATTTCCGGTACCTATCGCCTAGCCTAGTTGCTTGTTTGTTGTTGTGTACATGTAAGGAGGTGTTGTGTGTGTGTTGTGTGTGTTGGTGGGGGGGGGGGGCAAATTTGTAAAGCTAGTAAAATATAGTAAATAAAGTTTTTAGTAAAATTGTAAAAACGCAGACGGTTTGTCTGTTAGGGTTAGAGTGTGGGTTAGGGATAGGTTATAGTGTTATAACTAGTTGTGAATAAAAACAACAGAAGTCTATGGAATTTAGTGTGTGTGTGTGTGTGTGTTCAGATACAGCTACATTTAACAGGAGTCTCCTCAGCCTCCTCTATGTCTGATCCAAACAGTGTTAGGAGCTGCGGATGAACCCTGGAAAATAAACAAAGCTGTCAGTACATTTAAACATAACATGAATGTATCTGATAGACACACACATTCCTGTCAAAAGCTGATGCTCCGTTTATCTCTCAATTATTATTCTATTAATCAATTATTCTTCAGTTATAAGCAGAGTAATTATGAATTTTATAAATTATAAATTATATTTTTTTTACATACGGCCCATAAAATGTTTGTAGTCCCTCAAACAAATGAATGGCACACAGTAGCTATCTGTGCTGCTGTCTTTTATTTGAACAGAAATGTGACATTCAGTCTTATAAACAAAATTGCTGGTTAGAACTGTTTGTTTATAAGTTGTGTAGCATCATGTTGATATTTTGATATAATGGTAGTTTATAGTGGCCATGACTATTAAGTTTCAAAATAAAAAAAAACACAAAAGCACACTATATAGTGTTTATGCCTTGTACACTTTCAAGTGTCTCTTTTTTGCAGCTTGGCAGTCATTATAATTTGCCACTACAGGACTGTATAAAGACTTACTACACTAATACAAATAATTGCATGTTTTATTTCAATAATTTGAAATAAAACATTAATAAATAATAAAATAATTAATAATAAAACAGTAATAAAAGTAGATTTAAAACTGAACTCAATTGATCTCAGCTTCTCCTTTAAGAGTCTGTAATGCACAGGCTGTCATGCGTCGTTGCATGAACTGATTACATTTGTCATGCTGATTGACTGATTTAATGAGGGTCTCACCTAACCAGCAGTTCAGAAGGCACCTGGAGAAGATCTCCGTCTATGTTCCAGGGGAAGGTTCCCTCTGAGGAGATGATTGGTGTAGTTTTAGAGTCACATTCCTCGTTTTCCTCAGCCTCAGCCCAGCTTCCCCGAGAGCGCGGCCGCAGCCTCACGGCCCTCACAGTGTGTGTCTCAATAAACGAGAAACTAAACTGTTGACAGATAAAGAAACGATTCTTATTTACATGATTTTGACAATTCTGAAACTAAAATATCCTAATATAAAACAATCATTTGAGGCTGTAGTTAATTGTATCTCCACTAGGAGGCAGTAATGGACGGCAAGATTACTGATACTGACCAGCCCACAACAGTGTGTGTGTGTGTGTGTGTATGTGTGTGAGAGAGAGAGAGAGAGAGAGAGAGAGATCTAGTGTGAAACGTTTATTCTGATAAACAGGCGTGTCACACAAATTCGCTTTGAGACAGACAGTTTACCACACTGACCCAACGCAATACCACACCATTATAATATATGTAACCATTTTATTTGCCCGTATAAATGTTAAATAAACTGCATTTATTAGCCCTGCTACTGTAGTTAAAACTGGCACAGATTCTCGTCTCTGGACAAATGGTATGCGTGATATATGGGTGATATCTCACAAAATATGTCACATATATATCCCATCTGACTCCCAAATTAAAGAATTCAAGTATAAGAAATTAAAACCTGTTTTAGGTGATTATTTTAGGTAATTATTGTCCATGATGACATCATTTATGTAACAAAAGCTTATTTTTCCCCCAAATTCTTGTTACTGTAATGTTACTGTAACAGATTTATTTTTATGGCTGTCATTATACAGTGAAAATTATGTTAATTCACATTATATTCTAATTACTGTAATGTAATATGTTTCCTCTTTAAACTTCAGTTACAACATTTTATTATTTATATTTGAGGATTTTTATAACCCTCTACTAAAATGATCTTTAAATACTACAGTTTAAATAATATTATTTTTTGTTGTAATACAACATGTTATACAATGAAAAATAGTGTCATTTAATTTAAGCAAAATATGTTACTTGCTTTTCGTTTTGGGGTGAAAAGCAATTCACCCATTAACATTATAAACTTGCATCTATAGATTCTCATCTAAATGATAAAAACACCCAATGATCCAGTACTGTTATTACACAGAAGCTGTGTACTTGACACAGCTTTGCTCTGTGGCATGATGCCATTCGAGTTAAGAGCAGAGAGTCAACATCTCAACCGACTTTGTATTTATAGAATGTGGGTTAACCAACAGATCTAGATTAGATTGCTTAGGAGAAAAGACGAGACCGGCTCTGAAATCAGCTCATCTGTATTAGCCTGAAAAGTGTTCTTGTAGGAAGCTGACGATCAGTGATAAATTGGACTTGACAATATGCTAATTCTGCTTAAGCCGGGGAGGTTGCTAACTCCATTTGCCGTGCGTGCTGGGCTGACGTGACTCGGTTTGTTTCTCTCACTCTGTGCAGGTGACCTCACCTGATTGTTTGGGCTGTTGTATCGCTTCAGGTGTTTGATAAATTCTGACCTGGAGGTATTTCCAGCGATTATCAGCGCCATACTGCCATTATTCAGCCTGTGGTAGACGGAGAAGGTTATCCACGTTTATTGTGCTTACAGTAGGTGTGACATATTTTTTGTCCATATTGGCAAACCAAACATGAGGACCAGCAAGCTGTTTGTTGCATAGCCAATTTAACATTATTATAAATATTTAACATTTTTCATACTGTAGACTAGAAGATATATAAGAGGGTTGTTTATTAAAAGTCTTAATCTTCTGTTTATCCACAGGTCTATAAATAGACCCGGTTCACACTTAGACCAGACTGTTCCATATCAGTGATGAATGTAAATGAGAGATACAGGTATAAATATACACGTACTGAATCTGCACTCACTCAACTCAGAAATGCTGCTCACATTTGTCATCATTTACAAGTTCTACTTCTTTATTTCATTGCTTTTTTTTAAACCAAAAGCTTTCATATATGTTTAAAGATCCAGTGTGCAAACTGCACCTCTGGCCGCTTGGAAATATGGTGCATTTCACACGTCAATCCAAAGCTGTAACAGAACCCTGAGGCCTCGATTTCCCCGCTAAATGTGGTTCTTTCTAGAACCCGAGCTTATTTTGTGAGGCACACTAAAGACAGGAAGAAGAGGGGGTGTCGAGCACTCATAGGCCTGTGGACAGATGCTCGACCCGTAAGTCTGCCCGGCCACTCCCTTAATCAGAGTCATTATGTGCTGATTAGTGCAGTTAGGTGGCTGTGACCTCATATGTCTGATTTCAGTCTTCAGGATTACACTGGCCTGCTAAGCACATAGGCAGGAAACACCTCGCGTGTTGTTGACACACTGACCTGGTCTTAAGGTTTTACGTGTTGAGTCCGTCTTATGTTTAGGGCATGTAGACTGTGTGGGTTAAAGGATTGAGGGCAGTGCTTAATTTGTACAGTATAAAATTCCCGGAACAAGCAAAAAAGGATGTTTAACAGACAATTCACCCAGTTAACATAGCTAATTGAAACATGCAGCACGATGGAGTCATCCCAATGTGGCATACTACTTTTTGAAATATCGTCGCATAATGCATGTCACATACTGCTTAAATAAATAGTAGGCAGTATGCATACTGCACAGTGTTCAGTCAGCAGTTAGCTAGGAATCATTCCAAACACACTCCCAATGAAGTACATTGCATTTACAGTTATGACTTAAGTGCATTTAAACTATACTTGTTTTATCAGTGTGCATTCCCTAGGAATCGAACCCGCAACCTTTGCGCTGCTAACGCAACGCTCTATCACTGGAGCAGCACGACACTCATGAGGAATGAAATGAGGAGTCCTGACCTGGTGATCGGAGCCAGACCCCTGGGGGCCATGGAGCACAGGCAGGGAATAGCCATGATACTGACATTCAGGTAGAGACCTTGTCTGCCCTGCCAGGAGCCGTCCTCACCTATAAGAGAACATAGAGAGTCTTTCTATGCATTTAAAAGACAAAGTGAGTACAGCCAATGCACCTTAACAGTATTGTGTATGAAATAAGAGAATAGAAGAAGCTACAGAAGTAGGGCAGCATATCCTGTTTCCTAAGAAAGTTTCCGAGACATTTCTTGTTTTTTTCTTGCTTCAATAAATAGAAGATGTATGCCTAAGATCTGAAGAACTACCTAATTTACTACAACTATCGATTTACTGCCTAATGGTGCAAATTGCAGAGAACCTCAAACCTCCAACATCATCTTCTAATGTAGCTGTACTCACACATGTCTTCTCCGTCTCTTTTTGGCTGAGCGCTGCGGAAACAAAAGTGCGTTTAAATGCGTAATCATTACGTGCGTTTTAATGCATGGGCTTCTCACAGCCTAGCTTATTAGCATTAGCTCTGTGACCTTCAACATGTCCAGCATTTGGATTTCTGTACAGTGGCCAATTAGGACGTGGTTCATTTAAATAACATTCAAATATCACGCTCAAAGCTGGATGAGGAGGAGGGGTGAGAAAACTTTAAAAAATGTGCTATAACATACTTCTGTTCCTCAGTTCCACTGCTGGTGATGAAGGACAGTTCACAATCGTCAGCTCTTTGTAGACACCATCAGTTGGTTGTGGAGGAATACAGCGAGAGAGAACAAACATGTTAGACAGGGTGTTGTTATATGAACAGGGTTGTTTCTAAGAGACAGTGGCCGTATTTGTGGCCTATGCCAGGCCGGTCTGATGCTAATCTCAGATTTGATGAAGCACCAGCCAGTCTGTAGAGCCCACCAGCAAGCTACAGCTGACAACAACTGGAGAGAGAGAGAGAGAGAGAGAGAGAGAGAGAGAGAGAGAGAAACTGCTTACTTGAGGTTTGCCAGTGTTTTAATGAGAGCGAACTCGCGGCGCTGGCTGGGCGGCATCCAGCGATGTCTCTCTGCCAGTGCAAGCGTCCGCCCACCGAAACCAAACATGGCAGAGAAACCGAACCTCACCAGTCGCCCCATACAGCTGAAGCTGCATACATCCACAGGCTGACGATGTCCTGGAATAGCAGAATAACAGTCAGTACACAGAGGAACCCGGTAAACCATCACAGTGCCAAACCATTGAGAACTCCAGAAAGTTAAACACTAAGGGCAATAAAAACCCATTAACAATGTGGATGGCTCTGTTTCAATAGCTTTTAAGCTGCCTACCTAGACAGCATGTCACTTTAACTGAAAATGGACTATCACCCAATATTTTGAGATTTGTTTACAGTATTTATTTTCCTTTACAGAGTACATTAAATATTTAAGTCAGCATGATTTGACAATGGATTCTTGTGATTTCATGAGAAAAGTTTGTAATTTATTTTGGTTTCTTTTCAGGTCCTCATGAATCCCTTTTACTCTCCAACTACCTGTCTCCATTCTGATGTGTGACAGCCACCATCAGGTCAGTGTACACTTAACCTGTAGTAGTATGTAGAGTAGTGAATTAAATATAAATTTTTGATAAATTTTGATAAATTTGCTTTATCAGCAAACTGATTTGTGCAGTGTATTGTATATTACATTAGGACATATAGAAACAGATACGCAGTATAATCTACAACCATGTAATTCTAGTCCATTAGGAATAAAAGAGTCATCTATCAAGAGTCAGTGTGACATCTCTTGTGCTAATTCGAGGCATATGTCAGTGTGCAGTGACTGGGGTCTGGTGGTCTATGGGTTGGGTCCAGCCCCCACAGCCCACCACATTTGTGACCTTCTTTCTCCCCATGCGTGCGCTCTCTCTGCTCATGAATTATTCATCAGATCCTTCTAAATTCTGCCAGTTGGCCTTATTCACATGCGTAAATATTGCTTAATTAGAAATGAACAAGCCCTATATTGGCCTCCTAAATAGGCATTAGGCGCTTATTCGTGTCGATGTTTTGCCACGCAGTGACATTTAATGGAAAAAAGAAGACAACACGCTTGTGGTTTTTGTTCTGTTCGGTTGTGTAAGATGTGTAAGAAGTTACGTCTTCTGAGGAAAAGCCGTTTTTTGTTCAAATGAATGCCTACACTTAGCTCAGCGGCTCGTACCGAGAGTCATGATGTTTGATGGAGCAATTAATCACGGCGTTACGGGGATGTATCTGAACGTTCCTGCTGAGATAGCGAGCGACCGCGGCGCTCAGAGCGGGTGCCAATCACGACAAACAAAAGAAATTTAACATGCGTTCCTAAAAATCACACCTCCCTTCGTCAAAAGCTATGAGTTACACAACCATATGGCTCGGCTCTTAAGATTTAATGATGAGACACATTCTCACACACACAGGGGGCAGTTTTGGGTTAATCGTCACGGTCTGCAGCCAAGCGACAACAGAACTGGACTGGAGAGTTTAAGGCAAACCGGTTCTTGCATTTGCTGGTCACATATGTCATCAAACCTGTCCTATTTCAAAAAAGCAATCGTTACATTTTAAAGATGATTATGCTTCACAAGGAATAAATATACATTTTATAATGATTGCTTTTGGGACAACCTCGATGACGTGGCCTACGAATGCAACCTACGGAGGGCGCAGCTAGAGGTCGCACTACTGCAAATGTATGTTTATAAAGACAGACTTACATATTTAACCCAACAAAGAACTCTGATTATGACGAGAAATAGCTTTTAAAAGAATCACTAGATAATAATTTATCAGTAATCCACATTGAACAATGAAACAATGCATCGTAACAAAGAATCTCATTAACACACTCAAGTGGTAATTCTATTGTACACTTCTGATTGTGTTCATCTCAGCCGCAGTTCATCTGTAAAGCAAAATTTTGGCTGCTGCGTAGTGTTCTTTCTTTTTTGGAGGGTGCAAGCTTAGCTCGTGTGTATAATCCCCTGACACAAGCCCAAATCCGCTTGTCTCTTAAACTAAGCCCACGAGAGCTTCCACAGTCGACACAATGGCCCAGACATATTGGTGTTAACTTCAAAAAACAGCTCACACACAAACACACCCCAATGGCAGATAGGAACATGCAGCATTTAGGCCAAACGTGAACGCTGCCAACTAAAAGCAACACTTCCAACGACGGCCCGCAGCTACGTCAAAGAAGCTCGGCGCTCACGGGCGGTGCGACTTTATGAGTGATTGACGACAGACGTATCTCCACCTCTCTGGGGACTTGCCTCTCGTTCCATGGGATCTGTTAAGCATGATCTCCAAAGCTGGAGAGGCAGAGCCCACGCGGGGGGTTTGTCTTCTCTCGGCCCCCAAAACAACAGCCTGTGCACTCTAATTAAACTGCAGATTACTGAAAGCCACAGCTCGATCTGCTACAGGGATGCACGAAACACAGAGAGACTTCCAAAGGGTGAAAATGAGACTATTGCCTCTAAACACACAACTCAGTGGATTTGAAAAGTAAACACAAATCCCATTTACATATTAATATCATGTGTATTTTTGCTCTGTTAGGTCCCATGGCTCCTTAAGGCCTGTTAACAGAGGCAGCTATAGAGATAGAGTGTGTGTGTGTGTGTGTGTGTGTGTGAGAGAGAGAGAGAGAGAGAGAGAATGAAATAAAACACATACCTATGATAATGTGCATGACTGCAGTCACAGTATGTCTTATTCCATGCACCGAGCACGCCACCACATCAGTAGAGCCTACAGAGGTGTAATAAAACACATTCAACATCCTTCAAGAAATAAATCACCCACAGACTTACAGCTGTCATTGAGTACTATCCTGTACTTTCAGAATGTCTCTTTGTGTTTTACAGACAAAAACAGCGTACAGGATTCAGAGAACATGAGGGTGAGCGATGATTAACTGCTGCTTTAAATGTATACATTGCGTAAGCAGGCAGCCTTTTTATTTGCATAAGTTCTGTTATCCATGCAGGTGATTTTGTGATCTCTCTCAGAACATGTGACTGTGCTGGCATACGGTCCCATGATGTTTGCTGTTGTGTTTCACCTCACACACTGTTTACTCTCTGTGAGTAATGACAGTCTATTGAGAATGGCTACAGAAACATGATGAAATTTAGCTTTGCTTTATTATCATCAGCTCTTCATCAATGTACACCTGCTACACGCAAAAAATGTCCCTTTAATTTTCACTTGACCAATCACAGCTCACTTAAAGAATTAAGTGAAAGAATTAAGTTGTTATTTATTGTTTATTACTAGACGCGACCCTTCTGTGCTGCCTGACTTTAACACTTAAACTAAGCATCACAATTAGGTCGCGCGTTTGAGCATTGAAGCAAGACAGTACACAGTATTCTGACAAATAGCACAAGGGGTTGTGGGAAATTTGTCAATTGATGTCTAAGTCACATAAAAAAGTAAAAGCCTATTTTTAGGACCCGACATTAAATCTCACTATTTAGGCCGGACAGTATGTGAATTAGGACACAGCATTGATTTCAGCCCAGCAGCCGCTCAGCCTGTCTAATGGATGAGGTCGAGTTAATCAGTACAGGATGAGGACTTGGTTAAAGAGCATTAATTTAAGTTAATATCACCCCGTGCCAATTAAGACGGTTTACCTTCCTGGCAGCTTGCGAGGGGAGAACAGGTGTGTGTATTTGTACTGATTACTGCCAGAGACAAACAGCAGAGAGAGGTTTGTCCTTGTCGAGTGAGCAGGCATTCCTTTCATGTTGTTATCTGGCCGCTGCGATTGCTCAGATCAACAGGGTATGTACGCAAACGTCTGTAAACGAGAACAGGGTGAAGGTGTTGGAACAGACAGTTCCTCCCTTTCTGAAGACGCAGCCAGGCCTACAGCGCCGGACACAAACCCTCACACGCTCCAACTGAATTTGGCCACAAGTATGTAAGTCACTTCCCACCTACCAGGTCACTGGTAACGCAGCCCTCCCTCATACACACACAGGCACTGCGCTTCCTGGCCTCTCTGGGAGTCTCCATATGTTGTGATGATTTTAACCAAAAAATCCAGCCTCAGTCTGTTTGACGTAGCGAGATGTCTCACCTCACGATGGCCCAGTGAGCTGCCTGGCTGACTGTTACCCACATACGCAGATAACAGGAAACGTTCTCGAAACAATGGCTAATGTTTTCTGCAAGTTCTCTTGAAGTTATCAAAAAGGTTCTTGCAGTAACGTTGGTAGAATGTTTTTTTAATTTTATATTTTGCATATCAAAAACATTATTCTTAAGTAGTTAGTGGATTAAAAAAAATAGAATAAAAAAACAATGTCTAAAAACTGCACGCTTCTTGAACTTTCAAAGGAACATTTTTAACATTTTTGTTACTTAATGTAAACATTAGGGAAACGTTCTGGGTTAGAAGTAGTTTGTGAGAATCTAATAAGACTCGGTGAGCTGCCAATTCAAAGAACTGTTATAATGAATGTGGCGACTGTACAATCTCAGCAATGTGATGTTAAAAACTCATCATCTGAATGCTAAAATGACCATTTCTAGAAAGATCCAGAGATCAGTGCATCCACGCTTGAGCTCATCTGAGGTTCTGCGATCTTCTGCGTTTAATGTTACACAATGGCTGCTTTTCCCATTCTGCTGTTTGACATTGACGGTTTTGTTCTGTTGTTGTTGGGTGGCGTCTGTCTCACCGTCGTCATGCGGTTACATCGCATTTTAAATGTGCATCTGTGCCTCCTGCAAGGCTCAGAGCAACAGCCTGTGCCAACATCATCAGGAGTTCCATATATTACTGCAGTCTCCATTCCAGAACCTGGTGACGAATGATGCTCGCACCTAGATATTACAGAGGACGGGGGTGCAAGGAAGGAAGAGGGGGGTGTCCTTGGAAGTATGAGCACTTCTGCAGAACAATTAACTTAATTAAGCAGACAGCATGAATATTCATGAGGCAGTTAATGTCTCCCTCATCCAGGCAGATGAATGTGATGCAGCGACTCGCTAGTCAGGCATGTCTAAGAGTCGCGAGGAAACGGCAGCAACATTTTGGTTCTTTGCCTGGAATATCAAAGAAATGAACAGTCCCTCAGAAACCCTTAAAAGCAGGCAAATTAATTAGAAGCCTGCGGTTTATGTGCCATACGTACTGAGGAGTATACTGTATAGTATTGCGCTCAGAGAAATTGGTCTTTAATTGGCCAGGCCGGTGCGTCGCTAAGGATGTTTATCCTGTAGCATGAAAATGATGTATTTGGAATGAGGTTGAGAATAGGCTATAGTTGGAGAAGAAAAACGTAAAATCTTTGTTCATCTTATAATTTAAAGCAAAATATGATCGTTTACAATATCGTCAGACAGGACTGTAAAAAAAGATGTATAAAAGTGTTAAAAGAAGCATTTTTCTTTCAGCTAAGCTAATTAGTGCCGCTGCTGTATGAGCGCATTTCGTGCCTATTTTATTGGCGTGTGCATGCTAATGACTAAGTGGTAAATCATCGCAATTGATGCTGTAAATGAGTGTTTTTGTACAGCTGTAACAAAGAGCGTGATTTCTCTCTGTTCTCCCGTCCCTGAGGAGCGACCTGAGTATGATGTCACACTGCCAAACCTGCGCACGAGACCGGCAGGGGCGGGCGGGAGTGGTGCTTTTTCCTTCCCTCTGCATTTGTGACAGGAAACTGTTTACAAATACTCCCCGAGGATTGGGCACTAATGAAGAGGAACCATGCCCCCCGTGCGGTCAGCTTGCAGTGAGTGCAGAGTTGGAGGGCTTCCATTGCTCCTAACAACAGCACTTCATTTTGCTATGCATGAAATGACAAGTGAAGGTCAAACTCTTGGCCAGAGAATTAGGGCCCGAGCCCATTGCCATTCCTCTCTACCTTGCTCTCCCATCCTCTCACCCCAAGCTTGGCAGCGCAGAGGGCTCCGTTCTGCCACATTCCCGCAAAAAAGAAAGAAAATCAGAGCTTTAGCTCGTCCTGTGTGAGCACAGAGAATGCACGGGGCCCCAGGTCCCTGATTCGAGGCCAGCAGAGCTGTTTCAAAGGCAGCAGAGAAGAGATGCATTATTTCTGACACTCTTAAAGGCAATTAACTCAGTGTGCGAGAGGGCCGTTCAGAGAGGGCCTGACTGTAATTAAATCAAACTGATAATGATACACTCGCTTGCTGCTGCTGTTATGAGCTGCGTGTTTGTTTTCGCTCGATGAGTTTCAGAACACGATCAAACTAAATCATTCTGACAGCAGAGAAACACGAGATGCGAATTACTACAGTGTTGGGTTTTTAACTGGCAGCACTCCTCCGATTGTTTAGGTGCAGAAATAGCATAAAATGTTGCTCGGTTTAGCCAGAAGGCTGTTTCTGTACATTATCATATTTATATTACCACTCATATTTTGACATGCTGTGATTATTAATCATAAGTTTTACTGTGTTTTTTTTGCCCAAAAGTGTTGCAAATAATTTAAAGCTGTTTTACCACCAACAAACTGTTTAAAAAATTAAAGATATCATACATGTAAAGCTGCTATTTGTTTTTACAATTTTACAATTTGTAAAAAGCGCTATTTAAATAAAGTTGACTTGACTTGACTTGACTTCCCACCCTCCAAAATGTGTCAGCCTCTCCAGACACACAATGTGATTTAAAGAGGCAGCATATCTGATTCCCTTCCCTGATGCTGTTGTGTTTGCAGAATGTCAGAGAGACAGGTGTGATTTCTGTCAGGTAGTACAGTAGGGACAATTTGTGTGCAGTATTCCAAAAAAGTGAAACCCCTTACAACACCTTTAACAAACCATTGCACTGGAGGAAATCCCACGTACATGCAACATGAAACCATGAAAGTTAACTATTAATTTTCATATAGTCATAGTGTCAAGTGCTATATGAAATGATTATATTTACTTTTCTAAATGTTTGTTATTGGTCTTATTGTGCAATAATTTATTGATAAAATGCTTTTTACTCTTTCCTCAAAATAAAATAACTTGCTTTATCTCGTTTTAAAAGGTTTGTGTCCTAAAAGCTCATGAAAGGTGCTGTACATTTTGGGCTGTTCTGGGAACAGCTGCAGGAGTACAAGAGGCATCACCCTTGATCCTCACCTGCTGGTATTATGCCGAGAGGAAGTGCTGCTTGGACAGGCGTGAAGATGGAGTCTGTGTCCCTCCCAGCATCCATCTGGGCCCGGAGAAGCAACCCGTGGGCCACCTCAGCCACAGAGCCGTCTCCCCCAACACATACCACTCTAGAGTGAAAGAAAGAGCCAATGATGGGCGGTCAGTCATGTGACCCAGAATCACAGCCAAGGGCTGCCTAACACACATGTACAGAATCATTCGGTTCTTGATTATGTTCATGTAAATAAATGTAAATCCATATGGATTATATATTGTAATTATTGAGTGAACATTATGGCTCTGTTTTTAGGACTTAGTTCGAGGTCTACACAGACACCCAGCTAACACTTTTAGGTTGTAAGGATTTCCTTAATGTGATTCAAAATTCCCAACAACCAAGACTCCATTAGTGGAATCCATTTCAATTAATGGAAATCATTCCCATTACATTCCGTTGAAGAATAAATTGAACTATGGAAGTGTCTAGGGGGAGATAAGCTGTGGATTCTAATTGGGAAAATGTCCTTTTTTTAAGAATAGCAGAAAATCTGTCAGATCTCACCAGCAGAATGAATCATTAAAACCGGCTGAATCCACTAATCTGCTTTAAGCACATTACTAATAAATGATCACAGACACAGTAAAGCTGATTACAGTGAATTCAGAAATGCCCTTTAGCGGTTCTGTACAATCTCACAAATAGATTTGTGTAGCAGACAAAACCGGCACTAATACACACGGCACTCTCCAAATCAGTTCTGTGACCTTGCGGCCGTTTGGGATGAATTTGACTGGGGCTAGAAACTGCTGCAGGAACTATATCTCAGCAACTATTCACTATTTACTCCATATTTAACGATTTTATAAATGATTAATTGGTACGTGTGTGTATGTGTGTATACTGGGTACATTTATACTACATATCACTATGTAGTATAAGTACTTAGTGCGACAGAGTAAAATAACTGCAGAAAAGTAGCTTTAGCAGAAAAGACTTTAACAGTGTCAGACTGGGGTAGTAAATATTAAAAGGATGAATCAGAGCTTCCTGTTTACCTTTGGCTTATTTATAAAGCAGTGGGGATGATAAAGCATGTTAAAACCTCTGACACCTGGAAAAAGCCCAGAGAGATTCTTCTGTTTGAGATTGTGTCTTATCTTTATCTTCAATAGCTGAAGCTCAAACTGAGAGGCCTCGTCAAACAGCCGAGACAAAGCAAACTGTACAGACTGATGGATGACAGATACAGATAGACCTGCACTACCGTTCTCTCTACTGTTTATCTTGTCTCTAGCATTAGAACTAGTCCTACTTGTAAATGTAGTTTTGTCGATTAATTGCTAGTTAAAGTTAAAGTAGTTAAAGTAGCTTAAAGCGAGTTAAATGCTCTCATTTGTAAGTCGCTTTGTATGACAGCGTCTACTAAATGAATGATTGTACAAATCATTTTGTAAATGTTGTTGTGTAAATGTTTCTTTATTTACTGGTAAATATCATTGAAAACTTGTGTTTTGTGTTTGTATTTATTGAGCTTGTGCATTAGAGCAGCATTTGTCGAATATGTAAGACACAAAGATTGTGTTGAGCACTGATCTGTTGTGTACTTGCTTAATTAATCTGATTTCGTTTGTTTTTATTCTTTAGAAGGAAAAAAGTTTTGGATTGCAGCTTTAACGTTCCCCGACGCCGCGTGTCCGTCTCATTTTGTGGCGCCTGTCTCATTTTCTTCCTCACAGCAACCGTTGTGATGGCAGTAAAAACTGCACAGAGAGGGTCTTTGCTTTTAAGGTGCTGATAATTAACGTAAATGTGCGAGGCGAATAATTGCATCCATTGCTGACGTGCCGTCACTTCGACATCTATTGTGTGTGCGTCGTTTAAACTGGGGGATGCGTCAGCTTGCTGAAGTAATTAATGAGTTATGATCTATTAATGAAAAACGTGTGATTAGTATTACCTTTCGTGTAATGAATTCTTCAGAGGTTAATTAATGGAGTTCAGATGAATGAGGGCAGGGACCGAGTTTTTAAAGCACAATAACACGTTTCCTCTAAAGTCTTTCTTCTGCTGCTTTTGCTAAGGTGTTGAACATGTGTTTTAACAGCTCTCTGTAATAAAACACCTCACCGATTGTTCTTAACAACCTTTCAACGATTTAATGCAAAATCAGCTCAAATTAGTAATATTATTATCACCCCCATAAAACCAGCTGCAGGCCTCGAGTTTTGTGGTTTTAATATTTACGCTGTGCTTGTTAAAAGGGCTCATATTTGTAACAGAAGAGAAGAGAAACAGAAAGATGATGAACAGGTTTTGTAGTTATTCAGATTCACAGAGATCTTGAGCTTTCAAAGCTAGCTTGCTCCTTAAAAACTGCCTCCTCTACTTTAAGATTCAAAGTAAGATTCAAAGCAATTTCCTCATGCTGTTTCATTCAGACCATCATTATCATTTTTTTTTTGCAGAGAGGTCTGAGGATGGAGGAGGCAGGGGTATCCAAATCTTGCCAGAGACATTAGGACAGAGGTATAAAAAACTTCTCCACAACAGATCTGTTTGACCTTTAGGCCCACAGTAGCACCAACACCACCCCTTTAACAAGCCTCACACCACTGTCTTATCAAATCCATCTGTTGACAACGAGATCTTGGACAGACTCTGTGACCTCACGAAACATCTTCACAGCTCCAGTTACACGGTAACTTCTTACAGTGTCTCAGGTCTTTATCTGATACATCTGTAGAAGAGCAGCTTCGATTGAAGCCCTCTTACCACCTTCGTACTCCACAAATGAATCACCATTTAACGCGAACCTCTTCTTTACTCCGTGTTTGCCCTTGTCCCTGTGTCACAGTCGTGGACCCCCACGCTGTGTTTTTAATCAAAGACCACTGTGCCAGACCCAGCATGTCCCCTCCCGCCGCGCCCAAAGGATGCAGTCGAACAGTGGGACGGCGGTAACGGATGAGCGTTAAGCCAGGCCGGAGATATTTAAGAGGAGCTAATTGTGAGAAGTACTGGAGCACGTGGAGAGCGACTGTGTGATTCGGTGTGAGCAATGCCCCGCGCCTGCGGTCGACTGGATGGTGGTACTTCATCACTGCTTCCAGAACAGGTAATTAAGGAGCCACCTGCCGAGTGGCACTGGAGAGACCAGCTCTACCAGAGAGCATCGTGAGGCCCCACGGCACGCCGCTCCAATCAAAGTATTACCACTGATTTCATATAAATCCACCTCTCTCGTCCTCCCTCTCTCCCAAACACAAACACCACTTTATTCAGGTTAACTGTCATGTCAAGACAGCCGAGGCTCTGTTGCCTTTAATCAGAGTTTTGCTCTCTGGTTCAGCGTATCGTGCATGAGTTTATGCAGGCCTTGTAGTGTAAACAGCAAAAGCTACACAAATCTGATTCAAGCCATTTTCAGTCTGAATGGTGAAAACAGATGTCAATAAGTCTCTTAATTTGGAACAAACATAAAGCACTGCGCTGTAGTTGTGTCCGATTCACTTATTTAAAGAGACAGTTCAGCCAAAAATTCTTCCATCAATTACTCACATCATTATGTCATTGACCTGAATGAACACAAAATAAGATATTTTCTCAGTGGTTTTGTGTCCACACAATGGAAGTCAATGGATGCCACTGTTGTTTGGTTACAAGCCTATTTCAACATCTGTGTTTTTCAACATCAACTTTTGTGTTCCTCAGAAGCAAAAAAGTCATACAGGTTTGGAATGCCATGAAGAAATGATGGAGGAGTTTTTTGGGTGAAATATCCCTTTGAATAGAGTTCTGAGTAAAATTATAGCATAAACAGCCGGTGCTAAAGCCCAGATTCAGAACAACAGAACATTAAATATTATGATGATGATGAGAGAATGAATTTGATGAATGTGACGCTGAAACCCATTCAGGTTTTCTGAATATCTGTTTTCTTTACAGCAGTGCAGTCGTGCATTTTACAGTACATACCCGTCATATTCCTGCAGGCTGCAGTCTTTCAGGATGGAGAGAGCGTGGCCTTTTCCCTCAGTGACTGTGGAAGAGAAAGAGTTCATGTTTTTAAAATTAGAAAGCACTCCAAACTGCCTTTAGTGCCCATTTCCAGGCTTTGGCAAATGGCTGCAGCTGAGCATATGGTGCTGGCTGTAAAGCAGAATTTATACTTGCTGGCTGTTTGCATTTTTCATCGAGAATATGAGCGCTGCTGCTTGAGTGTTTGGCATGCCAAACACAAGCGATGTGAAATAAGAAATGATGCTTTGATGTAGACGTGATCCAGAGATGGTGAAGGGTTCACACGCGTATGAAGTTCTGACTGTTACAACAGCAGTAGCTCTGCTCCCAAACCCAGTGAGCTGCTTGGCAGTGTTCTTGCTTACATAGTGAACTACTGTACCTTCCAAAGCAGATTTCAAACCTAAATGGAAATATTTCTACAACCTAAAGCTGGGGTGTCTTTCGGTAATTCGGTTTTGGTTTCCTGTAGCATGAACCTCTGGTCTGTGTGGCACAGGAAAATGCCAGCGTATGTGGGGGAGTAAGGGTGGCACGGCGCAGATGGCATTGTGCACGCCCATGTCCCACTTAGCATTTTCTGGGGCACCTCCGCAATGAAGCGGGTCCCAGCTGTGGCCACCCATCAAAGGGTTCACCGTGGCTGATGTGACACTTGCAGATGGATGTTTTTTTTGTGAAAGAACGTGCTTCAGACATTATGACACGCCTGGCTGTCCCGGGTACCAGCTCAGCTCCATGTGTGCGGATCACAAAATCTGCAACTGTCAACATAAACATTCATGTGATCATAAGCTTCAGTTAAACTCAAACTATTTATTCTCCAATTGCTATAACATTATTTTACTCTATTTTTGATTCTTTTAGAACAACAACCTGCTGTTTACGTGTAAAGCGTGGACAGCAGGATACAATTACTCTGCGCACTTTACAATGTACACTTAAGTACCCAAGACCACAAGTGTGGGTGTTTGGACAAGCCCATACTCTCACCCGAGTTCTAGTATAGAGTGTAATTTATAGAGTTGACCTGCAGGGGGAGCTGAACATGTGGCTCTGATCTATTCACAGCGGAATCTATTGATCCTTCAGCACTGAGCTGCAAAAGATCACTTACAAATTAAAAATTCAAATTAAATTCAGTCTTAAAGCAGCGCTTAACCTACAGAGCCTCCGTACATAAAATGCTAAATTAGACTCCTAAATGACCATGTAAGTGGCAAAAATGACATTTATCTGTATCTGTAAATAGCTCTGAATTACAGGCAGTAATTGTCTCCCCTGCACGTGACCGTCGCTGACTATTATCTAAGTATCTCTCGCCGTCTTCGGCTGATTCAATCACATATATCCTCCAAGCTCTGCGTTTCTCTCCCCGGTCAGACCAGCAGATGAGATATTTAATTTCTATTAGGTAAAATGTTGTTTAATGGCTCCACCTCGAGCTGTCTGCCCTCGGGAACATATCATCAGGAATCGGATTCTATTACGGTGTAAATGGCTTCTGGAATCAGGAGCGCGTTCATTAGAGCACAGATTGCGCAGCAGTTCCCTTAACAAACGCAGGCGGCGTCTGCTGCGGGTTCGAGTGTGTGTGTGTGCTGTAGCTTGTGTTTGTCTATGTGAGTATAGGGACGTGTGTGTGTGTGTGTTTTGTGTGTTACAAATTTGTACCCACAAGTTAATCCGAGCAATTTGTAAAACACTATAATATAGTAAACAAAGTTTTTATAAATGTATTTCGGAAGTTTTCTGTTAGGGTTAGGTTATAGTGTGGATTACTATCTGTGTATAGAAACAATAGAAGTCTATGGAATGTCCCCGTTTGGATAGATAAACGTGTAGGTGTGTGTGTTAGGAGGTGGGTAAGGGGGGTGGGTTGCCCTGTCTCAGAACAGATGGGTGCTGTTCCTTCCCCTGGGTCAGGTTTCTGAAGGAGGAAACACTTCTCCAGTCATTATGAGTGTAAGATGCATTTAGAACCATCCACAGCAGTGTTGTACAGCTGCTGCTTCCAGTATAGCACACACACACACACAATCTCGAGCGCACACACACACACACACACACAATCTCGAGCACACACACACACACACAATCTCAAGCACACACACAATCTCAAGCACACACACACACACACACACACTGCAGACAAAACACAAAGGAAGAATAAGGTTGTGAGGTGGTTCTCTTTTACACTACTGTAGGTTTTAAACAGCTAAACGCACATTTGTGCATTTCATAAGCATGCAAAAATTAAAAACGCTAATTAAACTCTAATTAGGTCTTAATTAGAGTTTGTTACAAGTGTAAGAAAATGTGCGTTCTGCTTATCCATGCAAAACTAGCTACAACGATGCATGAGAGTTGTTATGGCTGGAAAGGTGATCTGACTGGTTAGCACGGTGCTATGTGGTTGCTGGGTGGTTATTAATGGTTTAAACTGTCTTTAGATATGACTCAGGTGAGGTACGTGTATGCATTCATAAACCCATAATCAGTTGATCCACTAACAATAAATAATCGTATTAGGAATGTGTGTTCAGTAAAAAGTGAGATGACAATTTAAATGGAACCTTGACATTCCTCACCCTAAAATATTGATTTCCTGTGATCTATCGCCGATGCCTAATGACACAAAGTACAAGGTGAAGCCTGTTAGCATGTCCAGAGATCTGCTAAATGATGAGTCCTGTTAGTAAACAGACCCTGAGGGCAGAAGCTAATGCGCTTCCACCAGCAGTGAAGCCTGAGGGGGCAGCGGGCGATCACCTGCACACACCACAAAGCTAACAATATTTGAAAGAATGTTGCCCTAACGTTTTTATTAGTAACGAAAACATTACAACTGTTTTTTGTTCAAAACGTCAAGTTCTTTAGATACTTTTAAATTCTGTAACTCTACTAACGTTACTGCAAGAACGTTTTTGGATAACTTTTGAGAGAACTTTTAGAGAATGTTAGCCAACATTCTGGGAAGGTTCCCTGTTAGTTGATTACTGTTAGCTGACTACTGTTAGCTGGCTAGAGAGGAAGAGCTACTCTGATGTTTCTGTACTGCACGCGTGTGTGAGACGTACCGGTGACGTCTGCTTGTATGTCAGCCAGTTTGAAAAGCGGCGCCACCTCGTCCAGGTAGATTTTGTACGCCTCCTTCTTGTGGCTGGTGGGGTTCACAAAGACTTTCAGAGACTTGGGACGGTTCCTGAAACCTGTAGAGCACAGATAAGAAAAGAGCGGGAAAATGCATGAGTCCCCTTGTGTCGTGATTGAATCTCCTGAGAATTCATTTAAGTTGATACTCGTCTAGTGTAGACAAGTGCACATCTGTTAGCGTGAGCCAGACTTCGTCCCACACAGTAACGATTTCTGATGGTGTGTTCAGCTTTTGTCTGTCGCCCTCACCGCAGAGCAGCTCTCACACAGCGTGAGGTCAGTCTCCAGCAACTGAAAAGGTCAAATCTGTGTCTGTTGTTTACAGCAGCTGAATGGCTGCCAAAAATGAGAACGCTAGAATAAGTACATCGTGTCTCGCACTGTTCTCTTTATTTCTGCTAGTGTAAAGTGACCAATTAATGGCAGAAAATATCATTTTTGTGGTATATTCATACATACACACACATGAATGGCTGATATAAATTATATATATAGAGAGAGAGAGAGAGTGAGAGAGAGAAAGTTTAGACAGGCAGGCAGACAGATCAGATAGATATACAGATACATAGATGGACATACAGACAGACATGTGGGCATGTTTCTCAGCCAATATTGATCATCTTAAAAATGGGGGAAGATGGGCCAATTTATTTAAACGGTTAGCTTCTTTAAGCATTTTTCCCATTGAAAGATATTAAGAAATAGCCATTTATTTCAACAAAGTATATTTTTTGCAAGTAAATTATAAAGCACAAATATTTAGATATATATCAGTATATACAGATATTTTATTTGCATATTAATTGTGTCTTAGATGTTTCTCTTAAACTTACTTAAAAAGTAAAACAGTCACACATGAGGCTTGTGTTACACGTGTGTTGTTGACATACAGCATGAGTACAGTTGACATACAGCATGAGTACAGTTGACATACAGCATGAGTACAGTTGACATACAGCATGAGTACAGTTGACATACAGCATGAGTACAGTTGACATACAGCATGAGTACAGAGCAATAACATTAATGTGTATACAGTAATACAGCTAGAAAAACTTGTTCTTGGATAAATATGACAAAAAATGTTCCAGCATTCCATGCAGTATCTCTTTAACATTGTTTTTTCTAGCTGTCTTTTCTTCCTGACAGAACACAGTATTGACTAACAATGGATCATAATTAGCAGAAATTAGGGAGCTGTTTTCCCTGCCAGCCTTCCTGGAGCGCCTGAGATCGATGGAAGCTGAGGTGAGCTTCAACTCTCTCTCCTTCCTCCAGCGTTTCCCTGGTTGCTGTTATCCGGCCCCTGAAGCTCTCGACCCTCGGCTTGCCCTCCGCCGCCCCCCGCTGACATCACGCTGCAGGAGTTGCAGGGGACGCCCAAGGTCACGGTTCAAATAGACTGGGAGAGTGCATGCGAGTAGATGCAGGATGTGGCGTGGGGGGGGGATCTTGAAAGAAGGTTATGGAACTGATGCTGGTTCCAGCTCCCACCTTGTGGCTCTTGGGGGCCTCAGTGCTGGGCGCAGGGAGCAGGTGCGGGGGGCGGAGCCAGTCCTGTAGATGTGAATGGGGCTCAGGGGGCTCGGCAAGCGTCATCTCTATCAAGGGGGCGTCGGGCCCACTACATGACATTTGAGAACACAGACTGTGTTCAAGACACTTTTGGTGCAGCCTCATTGACATACAACGGAAATAATGAGATAAAAACTAATGTTTGTGATCACCTGTTTGTATTTCCCCCCCCCCCCAATTCCCTGGTTCTGTTTAGCGTTTTAAGACATCATATGAGTGCTCTGCAAGGCAGTCCATTATGGTGAGCATCATAATTATGTTATCTTCTAAGATATGTTGTTTTGGGCACAATCTAAGACAGCATCTCGTGTACCCTTTGCAGAGAAGCAATCCCAAAACTGCGCTTGTCGAGCTTTGCATGTGTGACACACAAATCTGTCACTTCTGAGGTTCTATTTGGGTTCGAATGCTGCCAGTGCAGGTACAGTAAAAGACAGTGAGGCAGAACACTATACTGTAGGTTTGGAACAGAGTTCTTATCTCATGAATTTATTACACTGAAAGGGAAAACTATGTTTCTGCTATTTATATGATGATATCTGAGGTTGAGTTCATGTTAAATCCACATCAGAGAGAGCAGGGACGCAGCCCGGCCGCCTGCATGAGACTGCGTTACTATGGCACATAATCCCATGTTTGTGTACGCGATCCGCAGTGGCTCCCATGAGTTCACCGAAAGACAATCCTGATGAAGAGGCCGCGCTCAGATTTCACCTCCATGAGTCCTGCTTGTGTTACCGCGAAAGGCCACTGCGATTAAGAGACTTCAGAAAGCCTGCGTTCACACACGTTTCTTAAAACCTTCAGAGGAAGCCAGACAGCTTATTCAAATACTGCGCTTTACATCGTTAATAATGTCTATGGCCTACCACAATAAAATATTGATGATTGGGATTGAGTCATTATAGTTTAAATGTTTTTATGGTCCAATTTTTTACACCAAAATAGCAAGAAAATGAAGCATAAGCAGCACAAAGTTTTAAATGGTTGGTTGTGCTGAAAATGATGTCACAATGCCAAACAAAATTTAAACTTAAAAAAGATTTGATGTCCTATTTTTCCTATGAATTTTTATAAAAGTGACTTTGACATATTTTCCTAAGATGCAGTCACATGTATTAATATAAGATGATTTTGTGTGTATCGTATCAATAGCTTTATGGTGATGTCCATGTTTCAGACACATGTTCCTGCCACCTGAGGACATTCCATGAGGTCAGCATGTTCTGGAGCAATGCGGCCTGCATGTGACTCAAAGGCTTAAGGCTGTTTTACCCCTGAGGGCTATCAGGACGGGCTAATGTCACCCAACACACTGACTGCATCTGCCTGCGTCCAGCCCCCGTCTCAGAGCGCACAGGGTGCTGACGGGAAATCAGAAGCGTCTGAATGGTGAGGCTGAGGGTCTCCCTGTGGAGAAGATGATGCGGCACAGGGGAGCACTTTTCCCATAATCAGGGGTAAATTACCTGAGCGTGGGGTCGGGTTACACATTGATTTGTGAGCCAAACAAAGCCCCAGGACTGCCCGTAAACACCACCCCACTGCGCTAATGAGCAGTCTGACCGCACAGATGAGCCACAGTTTGATTTGGAGACGCTGGTGCTTCCTGTTACGGTGTGCTAATGTTTGTGTGACAGAATAAATTCGGTCTGTTCTTGTCTTGATCACGGAACACAAACTGAAATAGAAACAGTTCAAATTCTGATGTTGCGTTAGCAGTCGATCGATCAAACACACTGTTTTAGCTAGAACTGATTTAGCTAGATCTGCTTTTCAGCAAATCATTTACAACTAATGGGCAAGCACTGCTTCATCTAATTAATATTCATGAGCCAGGCTAATGAGGGTTTATATATAGTTGTATATACCTTTGTACAATAATGTTATTTTGACATGGTGAGCCACACAGAAGATAAGAGAGCCATGATGTACATAACACAGCCATCAGACTCAAATGCTTAAGTAACCCGTAGATTGTTCCACTAGCTGAGCCCACAATACCCAAATGGGCTTTCTGGGGTGTGCAGAATATTTGCTAATCCTCAAGAACAGATGTCTTATTTTTGCCATGAAGCCCTGGCTGGCTGGCAAGGAGACTGAGCCCTCCAGCAGATCAGCCCAGACTGGGGCCTTGCGGTGGGATAGGTCATGAGCGGAGAGGAGCAGGACAGGAGGTGGATCCGGCAGCTCGAGGGGAGGTAAGAGATCTGGGGGCCATACAGGAGATGGAGCAGCGCGGAGAGAAGCAGCATCACTGGCCTATGCTGCTTTTCCACTGGCCGTGAGATCTCCATACGGGGGGCGAGCGCTCCGACATTTCCTTAGATCCTCTGCCAAGAGCGGAGCATCTGGCATGGTGTCAGGGACTGGCATTAGCGCGCATTAGCAGTGGGGGAGACCCAGCACTCTCCAGATTTGTCCCCTGCAGCAGGAGCATCACCAGGCAGGAGCTGCTCCAACCGCTAGACAACATGGGGGGCTGGGGTGGAGATTTGGGCTTTAGATCAATACACTTGCTTTCATTGGCACAATTAATTCATACAGGCAGAGTTTAAAGAGAAGAATCGCATGCGTATATAATTAGCTGCATGTTGTTTGATGGTAAAAGTATGAATGTTCAGTTCTGTATGATCAGTTCCAGACAAGTATGACATTTGTTTGTGTACACATAGACAAAAGAGAATTAAAACCTTTTTTACAGTGTTAAAACATATATTTCGGTCTTATATTTCAGTAATTTATGGTGATTTTGACCATTTAAAGGTTTTTAAGGGCCCTCATTGTAACAGCATGAAGAAACAGTTCAGTTCCTCAAAATTCTCCTTTTGTGTCCACAGAAAAATGTCAGATGGGTTTGAATAAAGTGAGCAATTGATTATTCCATTATTAAAAACAGCACACATGTAGTCCAGTCACATTCTATCTAGTCCATACCGGACACGTGTTCTAGTCCATATTGTATATTATATTTTGCAAGCACCTTTTCAGGAGAGAAAAGCAGGAACATCTTTCCTAATATCAGCCAGAGATGGAAAAACAGCACCATGTGTTACATGCCTCAATTGTGTCTGTTTCCACGTCTTTTCGGGGGCGGGTGTGACAGACAGAACTGAGGAAGATCCACTGGGAATACGGGAAAAAAATCCACAAGCAGCATTCAGTGAAAGTGATACCCCAGTCGTACCTACAGCCGAGCTCACGAGAGCATCTGTTCGCCCTGAGACCCTCATCACTGCCACAGATTTAGAGGAGGGTCTTTAGGCAACTCACAATTCACTTGTGTTTCAAATCAGTGTGTTTACAAAGCGTGTTTCTCTGTCCATCTCAAAAGTTCAGTGACAATCTACATTCTAACTAAAAGCAGAATTATAATCGGGTTTGTCCTGCCAATAGAAATCAAATAATCTACTATAGGTCCTTTTCTGTGGCTGTACTTGACAGTGATCAACATTACAGTGTGATTCATGTATCTCGCCAGTGTAAATACATTAAACTGTGATTTACTGTTTATTGTTCACATGAACTAAAACTCTTCATGTTTTCTTTTCATCAGGATCAAAGCAAGCGCCTCTAATACTGGCATATGAACAACGTTTACACTGGACAGGAAAGTAAGAGAGCTGAAGTCAATAAGATTCACACAGGCCGATCCGTTTCCAAGGAGCCGAGGGGAAAGAGTCGCCATGGTTACGCAGGTTGACTTAATGGAAAACCTGTTAATGTGTAACATTATCCACTCCACTATCGAGCTATTGTACAGCAGCTCATGTAAATCGCCGTGCAACCTCGGCCGAAGGCACGATTTGAACTTCCTTCAATTGACGAGCGTGTTCTTAAAATTGCGTTCCGAGGGAGATTTGGCGGCTCTCTATTATTCTGTTAAACAACTCAATGCAATTTCATGCACCGAGCACAATAGAAACTGTTGCGCTTTATTCCAAATTCACATATGAATTCAGATGGGCCACAAAAGCGAGTGGAGAAATGAGATGGACCTAATGCTTGACCCCTGAGCTCTGTCCTCTATATATTTGTCTGTTCTCCTCCCTTTACCCCATAACAATAAAGTTCAACTTGATGCTGAAGTGTGACCACGCGCTTTGACAAGGGCACCAAGAGCACATTATGCGTCCGGAGGAGAGCGCGGAGGGCTTCCAGGGCTTTGATTGACCTGCCCAGACTAATCTTTCAAAAGAAGGTTTAAGAACACAACAAGGCTATTTCAGTCCAGCCAGAGCGCTGCGTACACCAGCGTAGACTCTGTATTCGGCAGTACAGGTGCTACTATTGTTGCCGGCCGTCTCCCTGCATGTTTGGTCTGTGGCCCGGCCCGACCGCTCGCTCGCTCTCTGACCGCGGGGTTTAATCTGTCGGCTGGGCAGCCATACCTCACATGTCACCCCCCATCACACGGCTTGTCAGAAAACAGGCGGATGTTGAGCATGGCATTCAGAGCTCACCTTGAATAAAATCACGCCCGTTCACCTTTTGTGCTGAGTGTCAGCTGGGACACACCCTCCATTGTGCCACGTTATTACACGATGCCTGGGAAACACCAGGCCAGGATCCATCGGGCTGCTGGAACAGGTGAGCAGCCCCTGCAATTCAGTGTACTCACTCTCCCCTCGGGCCGATTCAACAGCCCAAAAAATAACAAAGATAATCCACCTATGGAAAACATGCGACTATGCGTGTGTGTGTGTGTGCATCCATGTGCATTCAGCTAACAATTTTAGGCTGTAAGAACATTTCCCAAACATTTCCATTAACAGAAATGTTAAAAATTTTATTTTTAAATAACTGCTCTAGAAACGTTCAGAACATCCAGTTTTTAGACATTGCGTTCCCTAAACATTATTAAAAATGTTTAATTTTGTTACATTTTAACATATTTCACTAACAACTTAAGGATAACATTTTTGATATGATATATAACGTAAAAAAATATTCTACTAACGTTACGACAAGAGCGCTTTTTGATAATTTGGAGAGAACATTCTGGGAACATTCTCCAGTAACTGGGGATAAAGAAGATCTTGTTATTAAGAGGTGTGAGAGTGTTGGGCACATTGTGAAGCAGATTTTGTTACGTTTAATTTGCTGCATTAATACAGAATTCAGCAAACGTGCACTCACATGTATACTGGCTCTTTTACAACAGTTTTGAATGTGTTTTCTAATATTAGTTTTACTTGTTCTTTTGTCTTTTGTTTTTATCTCAATTCTTACATAATGTGACGCTGTTTCTGTATCGGTTCCAGACTCATCGTTCTTTTGCATGAATAATTGTGTCATTTGTTTCGCATCCAATGAGTTCCACAGAAAAAGAGAAACTATTCTAGTGATAGGAAGAGCTGTTCATTTGTAACATATTTAATTCAGTCGATGAAACATTCCACTAACAACTTAAGAATAACGTTTTTGATATGATATGTGATGATATATAATGTTAAAGAATACTTCTACTAACGTTAGTACTAGAACTTTACCTGCTAGAATGTTTCCTGTTAGCTGGGTATTGGCCTTACCAAACAGTTACATAATACATAAACTTTGTTGTTGACAAACTGGAAATAACGGGAAACATTGTGGACATATGTACACAATAGACTAAATGTACAAGATTTACACAGTTTTGTTATGGTAAGTGAATAGAAAATACCAAATAAATCTCATCTTTGTGTATCATTTTTTTCTCCTCACAGCACTAAATGAGCGTGTCCTCTCTCCTCCGGGCTCCCCTAAGGCATATTTCTTAATTATGTTAATTAATTCATGTTCTACCCAAAGTACATCCAGCCCTCACTCACAATAACCCACAAAACATCAGCACATCAATCATTAAATGTCTAAAGCTCGGAAAACATTTCTGCAAAAAGTATCCTGTGCGTTATTTTAGGAGAAATGTCTCAGCAAGGATACGCTGACTGTAAGCACTGAAATGGGGGAGGGGCTCCCCAGCTAACAATTTTAGGTTCATCAATTTTATTAATTCAACTATTGTAATTCTGTAACGTTTTTTTAAATGTTTAACTAACAACGGAAGAATAACACTTTTGATATGATATTTAACACTAAAATGTTCTATTAACATGTTGTTATAACTTTAAGGGAATGTTTAGAGAACATTAGCCAATGTTCTGAGAATGTTCCCTGTTGGCTGGGTAACAATAACAACTTGTAACAACCCCCCCAATTCCCAGTGACAAACCACAGTTATATATCAGCTCTTATTCAGTGCTGTAACTGTAATTCAAGAGATTAAATGATGTTTTGTTAATACAGTACTATCACATAAGNCACACACACACACACCATTATCTCCTGAACTGGTATCTCATGTCCAGTCTGGTTTAAATCTAGCACGCTGCTTTATTGTTGTGTTTGTGTGGTATGTGTTTGTGACGCTGGATTAAATGAGTGATGCTGTGCAGGGCTCTGTGTTCTCTGTAGGCTGGGATTAACAGAGATTACACACACCTATTTTTACACAGGCAGCATCTGAAAGCTCAACGCACATTCCATCTGACAATTGTAGCTTGTAAGAACGTTTCTCTAGCGTTTCCATTAAGCAGAAAATGTTTAAAATGTTATTTTGAAAGTTCTAGGAATGATGAAAACAGTTTTTTAGGCATGGCTAGACATTACCTTGTTTGTTTGGGTATAAGAACATTATTCAAATTGTTTTATTCTGTAACGTTATTAAAATGTTCCACTAACTATTAAAGAATACAATTTTGATTCATATTATATATAACATTAAATAAGTTGTACTAACATTACTGCAGAAATGTTTTTGATAATGTTAAGAAAACTTTGAGAGAACGTTACCCAACATTCTGAGAACATTCCCTGTTGAAAGGAAGTATGTACGTAACAGCGTCATAATGCTTATGAAAGAGAGATAATTTTATTGTTCCTGGGGAGAGTCTTAGACGTAATCTGGTCTCGTGACCTGGAGCAAAACTTCTGACGCATTTGGAAGGACACCCATCTCCTATGTAGCACAGTGAAGTGCTAGGCGGGCCGCTGGCCTCTTTTGGCAGTACATGCTAGCAAGAGGACGACAGATAATTACAAACTCCAGGGAGGCTGTAGGACCAACCTGTTCCTCCAGTCTGATCCAGCAGGTCCTTGCAGCCAACACCACCTCTTGTAAGACCCCCTCCAACAACTACACAATGACATGGTCATCACACAAAGACGACGGTTCCCCCTCGGCTATCTCAGCATCTTTTAATACAGTCTGTGGACTTTATTCATGTTATTGATGATACTGCTGCTTTTTGTGTCGTTCTGAATTACTCCTGAAATTATGATACATTGCCTCTGCTAAAACAAAATGTCTGGCTATCTTCTGTCTATCTCGACAGCTGACTTCCAATTGAACAATTTTACAATTTAAAGTCACGTTCAATTTCATTTAATTAATTTCTCTCTAACAGGTGTTAATTCTATCATACTCGTACTGTTTTTTGTAAGATACCGCTTTAGAATTTGGCCCAAAAAAGTTATTTCAGAAGGCAGCATAATTACATTTCACCTGATGCTTTTAAATGCTGCCTATTTAATTACCTAACTGGGTTTTGGGACGTGCTATTGCAAACCTATATTTAATAAATGTCAGCAAACACAATAAAATATACAATAAAATGAAGCAAATGTTGACCAAGTTTGCACAAGCCATAAAATTCGCTGAAGCTCAGAGATAAGGTTCTATTTAGTTTGGCATTGTTTATCATGTTCTAGGTTGCTGTGTAGAACGTACCGCTGAGAATCTCTTTGAGAGTTTTGAACCAGATCTCGCAGTGGTCCACGCTCAGGTTGTTCAGATGAATGGCATCGTCCTTCAGTTTCAGCCCTTTTCTCCTGCACAGGAAGAGGGTGATGCCCAGCAGAGTGCCGCCCGTCTGCTGGCCCACCGAGCGCCGGCGCTTTACCTTCACAGCAAACACGTCCTCCAGCTCCACATACCCCTCCTGCTTCATCACCTCACGGTCAGCTATAGCAAACACACACACAAAACATTTAAAACATTTTATCTTACAATAAAAGAATAAAACTTACAATGTTAGTATTTTTACAAAAAAGACTTTCTGATGTCACAGTTATGGAAGTACTGAAGTGTTTTATTTAAAGGCACTCACAAGGTTTATCAGTCCATTCTCTGGAAATCGAACCCATGTCATGCTGTTGCTAGCTAAGCTACAGAAACAATGTATGTTTGTATGTTTTAGTGCAATAACACAATGTGGTTTCTAAACCTTCATCTGAACGGGTCACATGTGTTTTCTCTTTCAGATAATCTGATTATTGCTTCGGGAATTATTTTAGTTTATTGTTTTATTGTTTTGCTTTCTCTTTATGATTACAGAAGGAGTAGCTAAAATAAAAGATTTGCCTTCCTTCTTCAGAGACGAATCAAACAACACAATTTTGACTTTAAACAGTGTTGTGCTCGACACCCCAGCATCACGTTGGCTCGTAAGCTTCCTGTACCTTCTCGTAAGCTTCTCGTAAGCTTCTCCTGACCCCCCCCCCACCCCCCCTGCTGTAAATGATTACTCTAATTACAACTCCAACCCTGAAATCTCCAAACTTCAAGATGGACTGAGGTGTGTAGCTGCATCTCTCCTCATGTGAAAGCTTTTCTTCATTAGGAGCCGCACCTCTGCGTTTCAGAACATTAACTACCCTCTCACATTACTGCACACAACCCGCCGCCATCTGTTCACACTCTGGCTTCTGCTCGAACCCTCTTACCTCTCTATTTATTTAACTCTGGCACTTCGTTTCATTGTGAACGCTCTACAAAAACCCCGAGTCAATTGAATTAGGGGAAACGGGAGATAATCTCCCAGCAAAGCTTTCTGTGAGACGAGGTGGCCCGTGCTAACGGCTGTATACACTATGAGAGAAGGGAAGGGTTTTAGGAGGTGGTGGGGGGGATTGGGATGGAAAAACAGGGGGGGGGGGGTCTTCACTACCATGTTACAGTAGGCTGGCGTCCTGTCCAAATCAGTCCTGGCGCATCTGCCTGACGCTGACCGTAAACAGGATTAGAGAGCGACTTATCTGCTTGATACTAATTGTGTTGCAGGTTTTTGCACATGTCCACTGTTTTAGCAAGCACTTATAATAGACAGACTCCACAAAGTTGCCCTTTCCAGGCTCTGTCTGTCCGCCTGCGCCCGGCGCGAGTCAGGATGGTCTGGGATGTGATGTTTTAAGGCTTTGGCAAAAGACCTAATTAGTCCCTCTGATTAAGTACAGGAAAACTGAGTTTAAATGAGCAGTTAAGTAGCAGCAGTGAGATGTAGATTTAGACGGTATGTTTTGTTATGTGCGAGTCTGATTGGTGTCTCCTGCTGATGTGCTCAAAAACAGGCAACACAAACTGAACTTTCTTTGCTAATACTGGTCTCTCTCTATTTTTGGGAGGCCATACATTTTTGCTTACGCAAACTTCTTTTTGTATCTCTATTGTATTTTAGCCGCTTTACAGTGCCAGAGTTGCTAATCTATTTTTAAGGGAAAAAATGATGCAACTTTAATAACAACATTAAATTGGCAGCCATATTAATCTCTTGACGTGGCTTTGCTGATGCAATTAGAAAACGAGCGTTAAAACGAAATGCAAGCGCGCAACTACACATTATGCTAGATAAGAGGGAAAAACAAAGACCAGGAAAGAGCTACTTAAGCGGTTTGCTCTGATTGCTCCAGTTTCTTGTGTTTCTAAAACATGGTGTTTCTGTGTTAGGAAAGTTAGAGAGTTCTGGTCATATAAACATTTTGTTTAGAATATATACAGGCAATGTGTAGTTTTCCATTAAACTTCCTTTTTGGGATCTGAGGGGGATTTGAGGGTAATCCACACAAAAACACTCAAAACTGGGCTTCCAGAAGGAAGCTGTGGAAGATCTTTGGTTATGGTGGTTGAGCTTCAGGGCACACAAGTTCACAAATAAGAAGGACCATATGCTCGGGGTCATCGGTCTAAAGGGGCTGAAAGGGGCCAAATCAATATGACACGTCTGCTAACACACAAGGTCGTATAACACAGAGCCCTCCTGAAGCTTGACTATAGATCTGTCATCTCCTGAGATCCTGTCTCTCTTATTGACAGTTACACGCGTCTCTGTGTGCAGACACCACTCATACACATCTTTGATACACACACACACATTGTAAACATCAGGAATTAATTTGATTATGAAAAGTGGGCGTTAGCTATTAGAATGGAGCCATTTGATGGTGAGGTGAGACGATGAAAAAGGGATTTGTGACATCATCTGAAATGATCATATATTTTTAATTGGATTATATAAAGAACAGCAAATGTGCATCAATAAAGTGACCTGTTTTTAAAAAAGCGTTACACTTAGGTTCTCGTCTGCTTTGATGTTTTTCCCACGTACAGTAAAGCTCTGTTAAAAATAAACCACTGGGTCCAACATGAAAAACACTCTGTTAAGAAACGCTTGTTGTCAAAACAGCATTTAATTGTAGGAAACTGGTAATTAGTGAACTACCAATCCTGCGCTGAACCTCGCGAGGCGGCGAACGACACGTCTGTGGCCTCCAGCTCGCCAAGTGTCAGATTCTGGCGCACATGAGGTTGATTTCAGCTGACAAGATGGGGACAGACTTTCATTTGAGGCACAGTAAGACACGGGGAGATTAAATAAAACTGTGCAGTCTTCTGGAAAACTTTATTGCTTCCAGATGGATACAAGCTTCCTCTCAGCGGCGATCCGGCAAGTGCGAGAGGTGGGGGGGCGTCGTCATGTCATCGTGCGGCTGATGTAAAGACAAAAAGAATCAATTCTACCGCAGGAGTGATCTGCGATGCCAGACTTTATTACACTGTGATTTCAAGACGTCGGATGTTATGTGATGTTTTATTAGAGGTGCTTGTTAAGACGAGCATCACTTTTCATGTTGCTCATTCTTAGCATTAGAGTTCTGAACAAACCTTTAATACTTTAATATGTCACAGACCCCTAACTCAAATTGTGTGGTTTGTTTAGAAGCGTGCTTGTTGTGTTAAAGTGTTACTTTTCTAAGTGATCAGATTTAAGATTTTTGTGATTGTTTTTACTGATTTTTACGATGATACCCATATCAAGGAACCGGAATATCTTCGAAATAACCCAGCACATTTCCTTAACATGTTCTGTTAAGTAACAAAAATGTAAAAATGGTATTTTGAATGTTCTGGGAGTGTTTAAAACGTCCAGGTTTTTGGTACATTGTAACATTTCTGACATGAGTAAGCAAGTCAGTAAGTAGCCACCCTGTAATGCCCTAGCAACCACCAAGAACACCCTAGCAACTGCGTGGCATCATGCATAAAATAACTTGGAACACCTTAGCAACCATACAGCAACTTCCTGGCGCCTACCCACAATTCTCTGTTGCCAAGTTTTGTACAAGCAAGCATTGCTTACATTTTCTTTACCAATATATCAGCATATAACTAGATCCTGTTTACCTGCAGTCACACAGGTCTTTATAGCAGAGAGTCTCTTTGTTTGGTTTTCTTATCACTTATTGTTGTTGATGTGTACGCTGCTCAGATGAAACTAATACCGTGGTTTGAAAAGGGTCCAACTGCGGAAAGCCTGTGCCAGGTCAGCAAGCCACTCTTTGCCCCCATGTTGTGTTGGGCCATGTGGTTCCCAGCATGCCGTCTGAGAGCATATTTTCCACCTGTGCCTGTGGAACTCTGCGTGCCCAGAGCCACACACTAAAACTCAATATTTACATTTTTATATTGCTGTTTTCAAGCCCCCAGGACGCAAACAAAGGAGACGACGTCTGTTTGTTCCCTGTGTGCAATTAGATTGTGACACTGTATGAGCCTGTTACAACAGAGAAAGGTCACACACGTGAACTTTGACTGTTTTCAGCTGATTGGCGCACACAGGACAATCTGCTTGACAGAGACTGTAGCATTTTTAACCAGCTGAAAATATCAAGCAAAGGGACTGAACCAAAAGCAACTGTATATTACTATATATTATTTAGTGTGTTTTAGGAGCCTTCCCATAGGAAAATTAATAAACCATTTACATAATTTATTTCAATTTAAAACCCATTTATATAACCACAGGTTTACTACACATAACATGTTTACTACAAATACCAGCATGGTTGCTGTAGCAAAACCATGGTTAATTAATTTAACTGTAGTAACCATGGTTTTTTGGGTGTAAACTGTAGTAAAACTGTGATTAATTTTTGTAAGGGTTGTGCATTTGTTTATCAAATATCTAATTATTATGGCTAATTTAATTATGCTTTCAGCTATTAATACTGTAGTACTTGCAGCTTGATATTTTGCAATGTTTAAAGGATTTACAAATACAGGACTAAAGATTCTGTCTGGCCCTAGTCAGACACAAAAATGATGCTTTTGAGATACAGTCAGATCTGTATAGATCTGTAAGTTCATGTGTAAATTTTTAGCCCTAGAAGAATTTGATGAGAATTCAGAAAATCTGAGCCTGTTTTGAGACATAGTTGAGATCTCTTCTAAACCCGAGAGGAGACGTGGTCTATTTTTCTCAGTTGAGTTTTTCTCCACTTCTCTCCCAGTCTAATATCATTGCTGTCTAGGAAACACGATGGAGGTATTAAAAACATTTTGACCATTTTTCTTCTCTGTTATTGAGCACTTCATAGATTCCCTTGTGCTCAGATTGCTCTTGTCAAAACAGTGCAGATGAATGCAGGCTTATGTCGTGATGATAAACAGTTCATGAGTCTGGAGGTGTCGTGGGCTGTTGGTCTGTGGGCACGCTCTCTCTCTCTGGGTCTGTAACCAGAGGCTCCTGCTCTGAGTCTCAGGTGTCTGTGGAGGATCTGAGCATGTCTCAGCATAATGACTCATTATTGATGCTAATGATGTTCTGCTCATTATTTTTAAACAGGCTGGAGAAATAAACAATCATCACAACTTTTCATTACGCTTCCGGCCAAAAATCATCTGAGGACGCAGAGACAACATTGTGATCTGTGAGACAGCGAAGTTGATAGAGGTAACATAACTTCATTAACGTGCCTTAATTGCCAGATTAATATAAAATGAATTGCTAAATTAAGTTATTGTCATGAATGAAGTTACAGGAGAGGTTTGGTATTGATTTACAATATAAGACGAGCGCACACAGTTGTTTCTCTGTGGGTGGGGTGATGGCACCAATGTCGAGTCATGTGGCACTTCAAAATAATCTCCTCTCTGCCCGGCATTTTTCCTCACTGAGGATGGAGAACGTGTCTGGACTAAAAGCGTCCCCCTTCTGTCCCTCAATACTGTGAAATGGGATCAGATAACCTCAGTGGTGCAATTAGCCTCAGAAATCTGAGGCTGAGCCAGTCCGTACGGTTTCAGAGCGCTACAGTGGGGCAGATGCTACACGCTGACCGCAATGGTCAACCAAAGTCCCCGAGTTCTGGAAAAACAGGTCATTTCCAAAGATGTACAAGAACCACTGCTCGTATATGGTAAACCTAAAAGCAACCACCTATCCGATGCCTCTGTAACATGTTAAATAGATTTTAACATTTAAATAGATTTGTCTGTAAGCAGACAAATAAATCCTTACGTGATAGATCAATAACACGAGCTGAGCCCTGATGTCATTGTCACAAAAACATATACAAATATGGATCTAATGTATGGATGTATAATAGTAGTCCCTTATAGAATTAAATGAGCATGCATACTATATAACGCATGTATATATACATATATAATTTGATTCTCTAATCATGTAATAAAAACCCTTGTATCTTATTATCGACATACAAATAGCAGTTTAGAAGCTCCATCTTATTCGTTTCTTTTCTGCAAAATTACATTGCATTGCCAATGCTAAAAACATGTAAAGGAGAGTCGTTTAGGAAAGACAATTAAGACAGTCGCAAGATCTCTTAGATTTTTCTTTCCTGTGCTGTTCGTCCTCCAAAATAAGTCGTAATGAAAGCTGTAAAATTCAGTGCAAACAGTAATGAGCATTGTGAGACTAAGGTGTGGAATAAAACTCAATGTTTATATGCAGATAAGATGATTAACTTAAGCTGTTGTTGTCTCTTGTTTTCCGTTTTAAAAACTAAAGAATACATTTGCACTCTCTCACTCAGGAGTTTTGTTTGTGTACATTTACAGAGCCAAAGGTGACTACAGGCAACATATACACAGTCCGAACCCACCAGTGATGAAATGAGCTGTATTGACTGGAGGTACGAGGCACTCTGACACCCAGATCAAATCACTGCGCTTGTACATTCAGCAGAGAAACTGAAGCGAAGCCAAGTCAATGCTAAACAAATTCAGGGTTCAAGAAGTCAAAGCCAGATCCCTTTGGCAAACAATCTGTGCTCTCCTGTGCTCTCCTGTGCTTGTGACTCAGTGTGTCCAGACTCTACATTCAGTTTGAAAAGGTGAGACACAGTTACTGGCATGTTTACACCGGATGGGCCGATGGTGATGCAATGTAAGACTTTTTTTAAGACACAGTGGAAATAGTGCTGACCTCTTAAACAAAAGGCAAAACCAGCTTTATATATTATTTACAGTTTGTTGTGTTGTTAGCTCAGAGATTTCTGACTTTTCTTAAGGAATCGTCCTAAAACGACAACCCAGCTAACAGGGAATGTTCTCAGAACGTTGTCTTAAAATTCTCTCAACGTTATCAAAAATGTTTGCTCACCCTCATTTCAAGAATGTTGCTTTAAAAATAATACTGTAAAGGATTATAGATATTATAATCTATAATCTGATTATAACATACAAACACATCTGTCTTAATATCAAAAATACATTTAAGAACAAAAATTACTATATCGTTCCTGTACAGCTTTCCTGTAGCTCAGTGGTTTGAGCATGGTGTTAACAACGCCGAGGTCATGGGTTCGATCCCAGGGATTGCACCTACTCAGAAATAATGTAAAGTCTAATGCAATGTAAGTCAATGCAATGCAAAGCGTTTGACAAATGTCTAAATGTAAATGTAGATCGCTGGAGCTGAACAAGCAATCACACTAACCCAGCAGAACTTACACACTAATAGATGTAAACAGAGGTATCAATTCTTTACTGAAATTCAAAGTGCAGTGTTGTCATAGAAACAAGCACTGAAATGACACAGTGGAACCGTGTAATATGATATTGTGTTTGTGTGACGGTGAATGTTTTCCAGTCTCGTCTCTGTTGCCCGTGTTGAGAAATCAGGGGCAAAAATCAGATCCTGTAGCAGGAAAGAATCGCATGAGCGTCAGAGAGAGAGCCCCAGCCTATCAGGAGCTCAGTGTCGTTTTTTGGCATTTTCATGTGAACATTTGGTGAAGGCCATAGGGGGTTATTAGAGGAATGCTTTCTGTGTAATGAGAGCTCTGGCTTAATAACATTAGCTTGGATCACAGATGAAATGCTCTTGTCTATGAAGCTTAAACTGACGGTCTCTCTCGCTCTCCGCGGAGCTCGTTCATTTGAAGTGCTTGCACAAAACAACAGCCAGAGACACCCAGAACATGCCTCCGCTTCAAACCGCTGGGCGTGTTTCAAAAACGGTTTCATATTCCTTATTCTGATGTCTTTCCAGAGCAATGGCAGGCTGCACATCAGGAATTGCTCTCCAGAAGCAAATTAGTGGGTGAAAATCTCACAGTCGCTCGTATTTTCTTCAATTCCACATCAGAACATCTAAATAACCTTGTTTCCATTATAAACTGTTTTTATATTGCTGCTTACGTAATGTTAATGCATCTATCTTACCTGTCTTGTTTAAAACTTTATTTATAGCCACCACGCTGGGGTTTAAAGGTAGATTATTAAAATAAGACACAGAGATAAAACAGAGGCCGAGGGTTTCATTGATATTGAATGAAATCAAGTTCGGTTATCTTCTTAATTTAATGATGCAGATGGTCGTTTGGAGTATCATTTACTTGGACGTTTGCTAACTGCCCATAAGACTGACAGATGCTCTACTTTAGGTGGTCACCACAGTCAGCCGGAGTCCATTACCAACACAGCTGTTACACACGAGTTTCTGGCAGAACCTGCATTTACCCTCGTTTCCTCTTTTGATTGTTATATTGTTGCGTCCCTCTCCTGCTTTTATGCTGCTGTCATTTCTACAGTAAGAAACTCACCTTAAGGAAAACGTGCTGATGTTTGACCCCAAAGTTTATTATGACTGACCAATATATATATATATATATATTAATTTTATTAGATAATGACGAAGGGACATAATTGGCATAAAAGGAAACTATATAGATCACTTCCTGCTCATTGTAATTCATTCTGTCATTGCACGACTCGTTTTTCTGCCTTTAGCAAACAATGGATGCTTATGTTGTGATCGTAAGTGAAACACGGACAAACAGGTGTTTAGGAAAGTTCCGTTGAAATACCAAACGCACGTATCATTCTGAAACTTTCTCTGCAGGTTAATTGAAAACTTTTTATACAATCTTTATTTATATACCGTGTTTGAGGATGAAGAATAAATCTCAGCTAGCTTTCAAACACGAGACTGTTGTTTTCGTGCGATTACTAAATGCCGGTTTGCATTTAACGCTTTGCACATAACTTTTTAACATATTCCTGTTTATAAACACTAGGTTAGTCGATAAATTGTTTTCAAATTCAGTAGGCTGTGAGATTTACGCAACGTCTTCTAGCAAGCACACAGGAAGTAAACAGGAGTAGCGTACTAATCGCCATGGAAACGGAGGCGAAGCGCACGCAGCGCAGCTCACCTGTAGGGGTCTCGGGTTCTATGGGTGTCCACGTTACCCGCGTTCCTGTGAGAACCACGTCGTGGCTTTTCTTCCCGATTTGAAAGATTCCTCGCACAATCGGTTCGCCCGCCTTATATTTCGTCTCCTTTTGCTCATGATCTCCGTGCGCGTTAGGAGCGTCGTCTGTGCGTAACTGCGGGGCAGAGACGGCGCGTTTCTCGCCCCGCTGTTGTTTTCTTCTTTTCTTTTTGCTCTTGACACGGTTTTCCGTCCCGCGAGGAGACACCAGTTGCGTCTCCCGCAACTCCTCCTGGCTCCCCGACCAAGCGTTGAGTACATGGATCGATTTACGCGGGGTTTCAAACATAATGGAAATGTTTACGGGGCAAATAGTTCTCACGCCAGCTCGCCCCGATGGATTAATTTACCGGCTCGGCGCGCTCACGGTTTCCAGGCTCTTGAGAAACTTCCTCGTTGCCATGCACCTCTACAGCGCGCGCACCCGCTAGGCTTGCTTTCCCGAGCACGCGCGCTGTACTCGCGGGTTGCCCTGTTTGTGGGACTTCATTGTTCATTCAAACGTGTGCGAGAAGATACAAATAAAACGTCCGTGTTGAAATAGGCCTAGTTTTTAAAATACACTTAATATTATAATACAAATTACCTCATATGAATAATGTCAAACGTTGATATAACTTAAATGTAACGTTATTTATTTAGTCTTGAATTCATTAATGTCGGGATGGTTATATACATATATATATATTATATAAATGATTTATATATATATATATAATGTTCTATTGACTGGAGGCCTCGTTTATTTGGTGTACCAATTAAACAATAAACGAGTGCACTACGTGGACAGGTGTGAAAACGCCTTCCTAAGCACCCTGGACAGTTCCTGAATTTTGCTTCTGAGTGCTTAACCAAGTACAATATATACGCTACAGACTTAACGTAAAGATTCCTATGCATAATGACGAGAAATGATGTACATTGATATTAGTCTTGGTGTTTCAAATTGATCGATTTTATTTTATTTAATTGTAAATCCTCACATTTCTGCATCCAGAAGACTTTAAGCGTCTCTGTGCAACAGAAGTAAATGTGTACGAGACGAACAGATTCATAAACACTTAGTGTCACTTTCGCCTGGTTGCATTTCGGTCATTTGCTTTTACGTTGTGCGTAATTAGCACGTTGATTAGAAAATTCAGACTTTGTAACAGTTTGCGGTATAAGTTATTTTCATGTTGGACAACGCGTTTTTCTCATTTATTTTTGCTTAAATTATAAAATACTCAACACACATAAACTAGCACTGGGACTAAACAGTCTTGGATTATAGACAACCACAAATAGTGAACAGATTAATTTACTGTATTTTTAGTTGATGTAAATTTCTTGTTTTAGCCTGCATGTAGAGTGTGTATTCTCGTTCATTTGTATACATGAAAACAGCTCACAAACGATGGCGACAGAAAACTATTCTCTGACTCCGTCTTGTTTGTTTGTTTGGAGAAGCTCTGCTTTTCAGGAAACTTCCTGTCTGATTATATAAATAAACCGGATTTATCTTCTCTGTTCTGATTTCATACTCATAATTGCACATTAGGTCGCAAGAAACGTGCCCGTAGCCAAAACGCTTTTCTCATGCAGGTACCCAAAACGCTCGTATTACGCATCAGAGAGCCAGATCGATACAGTTTCTTGAGGATAGTTAAACTGACAGTGGATATCTGACAGAGCACAATGTACCTCTACACGTGTTCCAGGACATGCAGAGTAGAAACCTGGACGTGTATTTCAAAATGTAGAATTTTAGATTTACAAATCTAATGTTTCACACATTCACGAAACAATTAAAAAGAAGCGAAATTGTATCTTTATAATTGTGTGTTACCGACTGATTAAATGACCTTTATTTGTGTTGCAAGGTGAAGAAACGGAATGGAATCTAAAAAATGTGTTTAAATCTAGACAAAACATAAAATATAAGCAAGGTGAAAAAATACCCTGGTAATTATTAGGGTGTAGTGCTTTTCCTTTAAAATATTCTAGGGAGATGACTAAATAATGATAAGAAAATCGTGGTAAGATTAGTTTTATTCCTTAAATCTCCACCATGAGCTGATAAACACAAATACAACAGTCTCAACAAAACTGGAGTCAATTTTAAAGCGAACCTGTTTTTGGTTGCATATATTTGTTTGTTGTTTCTTCGCAAACAGTGACATTTTAGTCAAAACAACCGAATAGTTTGAACAGAGTAATTCAGTCCATGATTTATTTTGCGTCAGAAAGGCAGACCTCTCGTTCCGCTTTACATTGTCAATTTAAAAGTTGGATTTTTTATGTACAACACTGAGACGTAGCGAACATCGACATTTTTCCAGCATTCAGGCATTTTGATATTTCCGTCACTGAAATGATAAAGAGTCGCAGAATGCAGAACCTCAGATGGGCTTCAGTGAATCGGAACTGTGCAACTCTGCGTGATTTTACAGTAATTCATTACTAAGGCAACAGTTTTAAGCACTTGCCTGCTGGTTATTACTAGATTGAGGACTGTTTTTATATTAAGGAGAGATAAATCGATTTTCTAAAACATTTAACGTAAGGGGTTGCGTGGAATGGTGCAGGGTTTTGACTTTATAAAAATTAATAGTTCTATACAAAATCACAACAAAATAATTCCGTATGGGATAGAAGTAGTAAAATGTAATAGGTTGAAAAATATAGCAATCTCTATTAATTTCTATAATTGGCCCAGTATTCGATTAAAAATTGCATAGTTTCCAAATTATTGCTTGTGATTTTGTAGCATGAATCATTAACATTCCCAACAAGGAAACAGGTTTTCCCACCTGTGACCGCGACGTAGAAGCGCTATAGGACACAATACATAAGGTGAACGAGAACATATGAATTCTCTTTTCTCCTAAAGGCAGTACCAACAATAAATACATACATAAGATTAAGCATATAATGTTGTTGCTCTTTTTTTGCATCATTCATAACAGAACACCATGACGAGCAATAATGACAGAGTCTCAGCAAGGTTCATAAGAATCACGAATCGTGAAATATCGCGTTCAGCTGGGCGTTCATGACCCGCTCGTGATGAGAGTGACCTTCATACGACATAATGTTTTCCATCGGTATATCACAGCGTTGCGTAGTGCCCGCGTAAAGAGACCCGTGTCCCTGCGCTCCGGCCAGACCCGCCGCCTGGTAGTGCATGGTAAAGGCGTAGTTCTTCTCGAAATCCGAAGAAGGCTCGTGTTTGAAGGAAAAGTTCCCGTTGACGCTTAAAGGTGGGCTAAGCGGTCCATCGAACGAGGGACTAGTGCAGTCTGTGAGCGCGGTTTCGAAGAAGGGCTCCAGCGCGCTCCCGTACGCGTGCGGCTTGACATGAAAGATGTGAGAGCTGTCCATTGTACCGTACGGAGGGCTGGGAAGACCGGGCGTTTGGTAGGAGTAAGGAAGAGCGGCAAAGGAAGCGCTTGCTGTTTGCATATGAGGGGGCATCTCCTGACTCTGCTCCGGCAGAAATGTTCTGGGATTCAGTTGGAGACATCCAGCAACCAAATTGGTCGTCGGCTGAGACAAACCTTTGCACAAGGCCTGCACGAAAGACATCAAATCCGGACTTTTGCCCGACCTCAGGACTTCAGAAAGAGCCCAAATGTAATTTTTGGCCAGTCGAAGAGTTTCGATCTTGGAGAGCTTCTGCGTTTTGGAGTAACACGGCACAACTTTACGCAGGCTCTCGAGCGCATCGTTAAGCCCGTGCATGCGGTTCCTCTCCCGGGCGTTTGCCTTCATGCGCCTCATCTTAAACCTCTGCAGCCGGGCTTTGGTCATCTTCTTCTT
>JAZGTJ010001260.1:0-61151 GCA_036877575.1 Botia almorhae | reverse complement strand
GCAAGAAGAATGGCTCAAAATCCCTCTGGCCACTGTGCAGGACTTGTATCTGTCATTCCCAAGACGAATTGATGCTGTATTGGCCGCAAAAGGAGGCCCTACAACGTACTAGTGAATTTCTTGAGGTCTAAAACCAGATGTTTTCGTTTCATTGTCCAACCCCTGTATATACACACACACACACAGTCATGGCCAAAAATATCACCACCCATGCAATTCTGTCAGAAAATGCAACCCTTTTCTCAGAAAATTGTTGCAGTTGCAAATGTTTTGGTAGAAAAGTCAAATCTGATACAATTCCAAACAGAACCCAAAAAATGCACTGGACAAAATTATTGGCACCCTTAACTTAATATTTGGTAGCATTCCCTTTGGAATAAATAACTGAAATCAATCGCTTCCTGTAACCATGAGTTTCTTACACCTCTCTACTGGAATTTTGGACCACTCTTCTTTTGCAAACTGCTCCAGGTCATTCAGATTTGAAGGATGCCTTCTCCCAACTGCTGTTTTGAGATCTCTTCACAGGTGTTCTATGGGATTTAGATCTGGACTCATTGCTGGCCATTTCAAAACTCCTCAGCACTTTCTTTGTAACCATTTTTGAAGTGTGTGTCGGGTCATTGTCCTGCTGGAAGATCCATGACCTCTGGTGGAGACACAGCTTTCTGACACTGGCCACTATGTTGCGCCCCAAAATTCTTTAGTAATCATCAGATTTCATGATACCGTTCGAGGCATCCAGTGCCAGAAGCAGCAAAGCAACCCCAAAACATCTTTGAACCTCCACCATGTTTGACTGTAGGGACTGTTCTCTTTTCTTTGAAGGCCTCATTTCTTTTGTGCCAATAGTGCCATGATGTCCTTTACCAAAAAGCTCTACTTTTGTCTCATCTGTCCACAGTACGTTCTCCCAGAAGGATTGTGGTTTACAGGACACAAGTTTTGGCAAACTCCAGTCTTGCTTTTTTATGCCTTTGTGTCAGCACTGGTGTCCTTCTGGGTCTCCTACCATAGCGCCCCTTTTCATTCAGATGGCGACGAATAGTGCGAGCTGACACTGTTGTACCCTGTGTCTGCAGATCAGCTTAAATTTGTTTGGAAGTTAATCAGGGTTCTTTATCCACCATTTGAACAATCCTTCGTTGTAGTTTTTTATTAGTTTTGCTCTTCCGTCCACGTCCAGGGAGGTTAGCTACAGTGCCATGGGCTGTAAACCTTTTGATGATATTGCGCACAGTGGAAACATGAACATTAAGATCTCTGGGGATGGACTTGTAGCCTTGAGATTGTCCATGTTTTCCCACAGTTTTTTTCTCTCAAATCCACAGACAACTCTTTACACTTCTTTCTTTTCTCCATGCTCAGTGTGACACACAACACAAAGGTTGAGTCAACTTTTCTCCATTTTAATTGGTTGCAAGTGTGATTACTATATTGCCCACACCTGTTACTTGCCACAGGTGTGAAATTTGATCAAGTTTGACTTTTCTTCTGTTTTTTGCTTTTTGTGCTTACAAAAGGTAAGCACATAAATACCAAAACATTTGCAATTAGAACTCTGAGAGAATTGCAAGGGTGCCGATATTTTTGGCCATGACTGTAATATATATATATATAATATGTATAATAATAGTAATATATATAATATATAATGTCAGAATTGTTTTGGCCAACAGCCACATTGGTCTGGTATTGGTTATTTAAAAACCTATATTCATCAACAACAGTTACAATTCCTCTGCCTGTCTCTAAACTCAATCCTCTGATTTTAGGTCAGGTTTGCTCTGCCCTAATTGACTGCCTTGTCTTTGATCTCAGATCAGCTGCAATGCCCCAGCAGATGGTGGCAACCCCTCACTCAGCAGGTCAGATGCTTGCTCAGATGTCCCGTCAGACCACGCCCTCTGGAGCCACAGCCAGTAACGGCAGCCCCATTCAGACCCTGGCTGGAACCACAGCGCCTCCTGGAGTTTGGTCTGCTACAAGACCTCCATTTAACACACAGGTACAGAGATTTCAAGCTTATAGAGAGTGGCTGTATGCACTGGTTAAGATCGTCTAAGCAAGCACTTTAAATCCTGTAGTGGTTTTTGTAAAGCAGAAATGACAATTAAAATTTTTTGTTTTCATATTTTTAAGTGTTTCACTTCAGTACATACGCATCCTGCTTCAGTAATACCTTAAATGGGGCATATTGATTGCAATTTTTTTACTTATTTTTTAACTGGCAGATGATAAAGTGGGTACAGGGAATTCCCAAACCCCATGTACAAAATGTAGATCAGAGACTTGGTGGTGGGCTCTTTAGAGCCAGTATGCAACCACATACTGTATTAACACCCTAGCAAAAGCATATCAATGTGCTGGAAAAAACACCCTGAACAACCCATAACACCCTAGGTAGCATTGTTGTGGTGAATTTTGCATGGGCAAGCAGCATCTACATTTATTGTAAGGTCTGATCTAGGTGATGATTAGTTAGTCTTAGCTGCAAATACCCATAGCAAAAATGATTTGTAATATCTAAACAGTTTCTTTCCGCTACATTGATGGCTTCTTGCTGATGCTTCTGCATATTCCAGCCTAGTTTTTGTCTTTGTCTAGCAGGTGGCAGGTCAAGTTGGGAAGAATCAGTCTCCACAATTTAACATGGGAGGCTTCAACTCTACCCCGGCATCCTCAACTTCCTCTTCCTTTGGTCTAATGGGTGGAGCTGCTGCTTCAATGGCAAACACATCAAGTTATCCACGACTGAACAATCACACCTCAACTAATGGCTATTGTAAATATTTTGCAGTACATTTACAGCATAAAATATTTTTTCATGCTTAATTAACACTAAGCATTTAGGATTCTAATAAAATTTGCATAAGCATTCGGTTTTCCCTGTTATGCTAACTTTGTCCCGTTCCTTTGTTTAGGTGATGTCAGTCAGATGGGAGCGCAGTTTACCTCCAGGCCAGCAGATGGAGTGGCAGAGTGGCAGCAGTGGCAGAATCAATCACATGCTGAAGGCAGTGCAGACACGCATCAAACATCCCAGAACAACCAGCCAGAAATATTTCCAGTGAGTGAAGCAAACACACTTATTAGCATCCATAATCTCCTATTTTCATAAACACGTCATCATCATCCAATCCCCGTTTACTTGTAATAATTGTAATGTAATAATTTGTTAAACATCCCTTTCCCTTTTTTAGGATGTTCTTTCCATGCTGGATCAGTCTGGCAGCTTCGGCAATGATGACTTTGGAGAGATGCCCATGTTTCCTCCTTTCCCTGAGTGATCCCACTTCCTCTGCTATATTCTTCTCTTCGAATTGCTCTCCCACTCTCTGTTTCCTTTTTTTTTAACCAAACTGATGGCAGTCTCAGTCAGAATAAAGAAGTGTAGAGGGGCACCTGTAACACCTCACCTGTTGCACACAATAATAAGGATACAAGAGAGAGTGTAGAACAGATAGACAGGCTTCAACAACCCTTGTGATTTGTACATGGGTGAAAATGTGTTCATTTTGAAATCACGCACAATTGTACACATTGAGCACAAACAGTCCCACACTGTGTGTCCGCCGTACACGCACACGTACATGCATCTTTATTTTTGAAATGGTAATGAGGGTTGTCCCTGCCACCCAGACACCTACCAACACACAAAGACAGTCTTGTCTGTTTATTAATGTGTATGTATATTGATTGCACTGCCGCTTGTCTGATGTCACATGACATGTTGGTTGAGAAAATGCATGGCATTTTCTGTTTTTTGTTTTAAAGCTTTTATAAGGATTGTGTACAATTTTAAATGCAAGAACTGGCTGCCTTTCAATTAATGTGTGAAGTTGAATTAAAATAGCCACCACAAGATGACATGAATATAAAATAAATTGCAAAATAATTTGTTTAAACGTCTCCTTAGAGCAGTTTCATCAGAACTTCTTTTAATTTCATTCCATTTTAATCCTGTAATGTAATTTTTCTTCAGTTCTGCAGCTTTAATGTGTGAAGTCTAAACTTTAAATGGACAGCCAATTGCCTGTAAGCATCTCTTCCTGTCTTCAACGTCCGCAAGCACATTCTTCCTGTGCTAATGATGTGATGGTTTTACTCAGGCATGTTTTTCTAAAAATGAAAAACTGAAAAAGATTGAAACCATGCAATATTATAAGGATTTGTGTAAATTAAACGGCCATTTTTATTGGTAGTCTAAGTATTGTTTGTCTTGTTTTAATATTGAAAGTGGAAAAGAAACCTATCTAAGTAAAAGCATTGTCAGTGTTCTGCTTTAAAATTAAGTCTCTCCAGGTTGTCATTATTCTAAATTATCCATGTACAGAGAATATCCAGAATTTCTTACAATACTAAAAATAAATATTGACAGGTTTAATAGTTGAATTGATTTAGTTTAACAATTCAGCATTTTGTTTTTCATTTGACTGTTTAATGTTGAATTGAAAGTTTGAATTGAATGTTGGTGTCTCCTCTTTCTTTAATACTTATTCATGTCTATTAAAATAGATCATGTGTCAATATTCATTCTCCTCAGAAAATGGCCAATTCCCTGGTGTGGTGTGTTTTATGTTTTGTTTGTTGGTTTCTATCTTGTTCCTCAACTGGATTAGTAAAGTGAGTGTGTGTGTGTGAGTGTGAGTGAGCGTGTAAGAGAGTGTGTGAGTGTGAGTGTGTGAGAGAGAGTGTGTGAGAGAGAGTGAGTGAGAGTGAGAGTGTGAGTGAGTGAGTGAGTGAGTGAGAAAAATGTTAAATGATAAAGAACTGTTTGGGCTTTTGTATTAAATTGTTATATTGTCAAAAATCTTTGTTTGAGCCTAATTTTAAGTCCTTTGTCATTCTTTGGCACATGCACTAATGCATTTTGGTTTCATTTATGGTAAGGTATGCCAATTCTTCTTCTTGCCTGCCTTAGGATTAAGGCAAGTTGACATTCTTGGGACTGGCATTCATATTTTATGTGACGAGTGGGTACTGCAGCGCATTTTTTTCCCTAAATACAACTAAAAACTACTATGCCAGGGGTGAACTCTGTAGGACACTGGCCCTCCAGGAGTTTGACAGCCTCTTACCTTGTAATTATACTATGACTCTAATTTGTACACCATTTAGTGGAATAAAAAACAGCAGCATGTATCTTAATATTTCTGCAACATTTCTCTATAAATAAGAAAAAGATCTGAGTTTTTTGAGTTTTGGAAAGGGAACGAAGGAAGTGAGTTTTGTGTTGTTGAGCAAAACAATTACTAAATTGACTTTCTGCCGTAAAGTCATTATGTTGCTCACCTGTGAAGTCATCACTATTTAAAAACAGTTCAATATTTTTACTGAACACAGTAAAAACACACTGTAATGCAATTATGCTATTAAAATGTGCTTTCCTTTAGGCAAAATATAATTTCTTATTTTTGTTGCTTTTACATAAATATATATGGTATCGACAGGTTTGATTAATTTCAACCTAATCAATATGTCAGATTTTTCCTTTTTTTCCTCCTAAACCAGTGTATCATTTCCTGCTGTCTGAATAACCACAGACTTCATCCTCACCTGTTGCAGGTAACACATGCCTTGTTCTCTAAAGTGCTTTCTGGACTATAGTGTTTCTGAACCAGCCTGAGTGGGTGGTTTTTTTTGCTATATAAGGCCCGATTGTTACCAAACTCCTGTTTAACAATTCATTGAATACACAAGTGCCAAGTGTTGGTGTGTATGTCTCTCAGGCCGAAGGAAGACATGCTAATACCTGAGATAAGAGGACACATACAAAGGTTGACCAGAGACACTGACAGAATCAACACCATTCACAGATAAGGTATTTCGTTCACATTTATTTATTTTTCTAATTGATTGTGCATAGAATTGTGAGGTTAGCCAATACCGTGTATTTCAGGAGTCTGTTTTAGTGCAAAATTTGTATTTAAAAAATCCCCATAACAAAGACTTTAGCTTCATTTATTCATATAATGTTGTGCAATCATCAGATATGGAACCGACTATCAGCTTGTAGTTGGAACTTGAACTTTACTTCAACAAAAGCACAACATGACTGATGTTGCTTTTGCCACCAGGGAAAACACTGAAGAGGAAAAGAAATCAGAAAAAGCAGTCACAGTTTTGCAGCAGTTTTAGAAGCTGTGGCACTTCGTCCACAGGGATGACAAAAACAGGATAATATCATCTGAGATGTTCATTCATGTTGATCTTTAATAAGGTTTTCTCTCACTAAGAGTTGGAGACTGCAATCTTCACATTCATCTGCTCTCACACAATTTGGATAAACATGGACCTGCCTTTTCCTGTGTCTCGACTGGATGTTGATGTGGATTTGGGCTTTGCGCTCTTCTTCCTGGTTCTTCTCTGTTTGTTTCTGTTGGTCACAGTGGTACGCTGTGCTCAGATGGTTCTAGATCCTTACAGCAGGATCTCTGCATCCACTTACCAGGAAGAACAAGTGGAGGGATGATATGTAATCAATAAGTTATCAATAAAGTTGTCAATAGCTGGACACATTAAGATGGTGGTATTGATAGTGCATGGCAAATTGGATAGTATCAGAAAGCAGGCTCAAGCATAAAGTCTATTTTTTCAATTCAATTTTATTTTTGATTTTTCCAATGTGGATAGTTTCAAAGCAGCTTTGCATTACAATTTTAACATTAAAATAACAAAAATAATAATTTGTAATATAATAATATAAAATAATATATTTTAACAAAAAAATAATATTTTTTACCTGTAAGTGAACAGTGTCAATGCTAGTTGTTTTGTAGTTGTATACAATATTTGTTCTCAATACATAAAAGAACAATGTATTACAATTATGCATATTCATTTAACATAATTCAACTAATTTTACGACACATTGTAAAAAAAAATATAAACAAATTAACTAGCTAAGAATTCTAGTTTAACAGTTATATGTCAATTGTACCCCAGTGAGCAAGCCAGAGGTGACTGTGGCAAGAAACCAAAACTCCAAAAGGTGTAGCAGTGGACCAAAAAAACCTTGGGTAAAATCTGACTTAACCAAGGGGCCAGTTCTCTCTGACAATACTAAGTAAACAATTAATCTTGTTGTAATCTTGGAAACCCTTGTATTCCTCTTTGAACTCATTTGGAGATATGTGTGGCATTCCGATGAGATCTAATTACAAAGTGTAATAATTTAAGGATAAATAAATGGATTTTAGTACCCTGCTATGTATAAAAATAGAAGGTGAGTAACTAGAAACTGATAATAGAATTTGAAGTGGTTCTTTGAATTTACTGTATGTTGTTTTCGCTTCAGTGAGTCTTGTTAACTCTAGTGCCTTGAAACTAGAAACCACATGGACGGATCTAATTACACTTTTCAAGGTAATCACACAACAATGATCATAATGAGAGCTTTGAGAATTGTGTATGACAAAAAAATAGTGTAGAAGTGTAGTGTAGTGGAATGTGATTCCAAACCTTTAATCGTATGTTGACATAATAAATCTGCCATAACACAAAACAAAATTAAATATGCAAATTATACAGGGGTTGGACAATGAAACTGAAACGCCTGGTTTTAGACCTGGTTTTAGTATGGTGTAGGGCCTCTTTTTGCGGCCAATACAGCATCAATTCGTCTTGGGAATGACAGATACAACTTCTGCACAGTGGCCAGAGGGATTTTGAGCCATTCTTCTTGCATAATAGTGGCCAGGTCACTATGTGATGCTGGTGGAGGAAAACGTTTCCTGACCTGCTTCTCCAAAACACCCCAAAGTGGCTAAATAATATTTAGATCTTATGACTGTGCAGGCCATGGGATATGGTCAACTTCACTTTCATGTTCATCAAACCATCTGTCACCAGTCTTGCTGTGTGTATTGGTGCATTATCATCCTGATACACGGCACCACCTTTAGGATACAATGTTTGAACCATTGGGTGCACATGGTCCTCCAGAATGGTTCGGTAGTCCTTGACAGTGACGCACACATCTAGCACAAGTATTGGGCCTAGAGAATGCCATGATATTGCAGCCCAAACCATCACTGATCCACCCCCATGCTTCACTCTGGGCATGCAACAGTCTAGGTGGTACACTTCTTTGGGGCTTCTGTACACCGTAACTCTCCCGGATGTGGGAAAGACAGTGAAGGTGGACTCATCAGAGAACAATACATGTTTCACATTGTCCACAGCCCAAGATTTTTGCTGCTAGCACCATTGAAACCGACGTTTGGCATTGGCACGAGTGACCAAAGATTTGGCTATAGCAGCCCGGCCATGTACATTGACCCTGTGGAGCTCCCGACGGACAGCTTTGGTGGAAACAGGAGAGTTGAGGTGCACATTTAATTCTGCAGTGAGTTGGGCAGCTGTGGTTTTATGTTTTTTGGATATAATCCGGGTTAGCACCCGGACATCCCTTTCAGACAGCTTCCTCTTGCGTCCACAGTTACTCCTGTTGGATGTGATTCGTCCTTCTTGGCAATATGCTGACATTACCCTGGATACTGTGGCTCTTGATACATCACAAAGACTTGCTGTCTTAGTCACAGATGCGCCAGCGAGACGTGCACCAACAATTTGTCCTTATTTGATTTCTGATATGTCACCCATAAGGTTGTGTGCATTGCAATATTTTAACCAAAACTCTGCTAATTAAACCTTCACACTCTGCTCTTACTGGTGGAATGTGCAATCAATAAAGATTGACCACCAGGCTGGTCAAATTTAGCCATGAAACGTCCAACACTAAATTGGCCAGTGTTTCAGTTTCATTGCCCAACCCCTGTACATCACCTTAAATTTGCAAATAATAAGATGATAGACCTAACGATAGTAAATGGCACATTTAATCAAAAGTTTGTTTTATTTAAAGTATTTAATAGAAGTATCATAAGATTCAAATGTGAAAAAACCTAAGCCCAAACTTATGATTATAAACATACGTCCTATAAAATATTAGACTTTTAGTTTGAAAAATAATTATAGTTTAAGTAAAATGTAGACTTTTATTTTGAAGAGTCGAGAGACTCTGGTGCCATAGTTTACACAGGACGTACGCATAGAAGCCGCATTCGTATCGTTAAATTTGAGGGATTTCAGAAGTTTGTAAGGATATAACGTCACTTTTCATTTTAAAGTACTTTGATCTGTATTTTCGTCGGTGATACACTGAGAGGTAAACCCGCAGTTTAAACATAAAATCAGCACGCGCATGTGTCTAATGACACTGTGCTCTAGAATAAATGTTTAAGATAAAAGTCATAAATTAGCAGATTTATTATTAGGACTTTTCAAGAGTCAATGTAAATCTGCATTGTGATTGTTTTTGTAGGAATCTGTGAGCATGTTTGTGTTTGGAGGACTGTTGAGAAACGCTTTGACCTTCTGTCAATCACCAGTGCTGCTGTACACGAGACTCTTCAGTACAGGTGTGTGTAGCCCTCAGTGATCAGTATGTACTGATCACTTCATCATTGCTACTAACAGTCGTTCAAAAATGGTTATTCCATGCAACAATTAGGATTCCCACACTTTCATTCAAGTTTGGCCATTTGTAAACCATGAAACATCTCTGACCTTTAAGATATTATTAAACAAACTGATATTTTAGGGGTTTACATGAGCATAGTATTGAATTGTCTTTGGATTATTCAAACACCATCATTGGGTTAAGAAAGTATATGTTTTTAATCTTTATATGCCAGGCCTTACACTATGCATATACTAAATCTCACCATGTCTGCCCAGTGTTGCTATCCGCTTTAGTGTTTTTGCTGCTATTGTTTAAATGTATTAATTTGGGTAACACTTTACATTCCTTTAAATTTTTATACAGGCACTTGTGCAAGAATACGAATGCATGCTATTCCCCCACTAAAAGAGGTGGACCGATGGACAGAGAAGAGAAGCATGTTTGGAGTCTATGACAACATTGGAATCCTGGGTAAGTTGTTGTTGCTTATTTCCTATTCATAAAGCAGAACTGCATTGCTTTTACCAACATGTTTTTGTGAGAACTGTGTATCAGTTCTTGTGGTCAGAACTGATACATTAAAAAGCACTGTTGCTTTGTAAAAATAAAAGACCCTGTCCCAAACTCTCAAGATCTAATTTTGCTATGGGGACATTACATTCTCGTACTGGTAAATTATGACAAAAGATAACATGATAGTGTATAGGATACAGCCCAATAAAAATAATTGTAGTATTAGTAATGTTGCTTAAGACAGTCATGCATTCATGCTGCAAAGTAAAACTACATTTTCTCCTTTGTTTTTGAATGCAGGTGATTTTAAAGCCCATCCAAAGGACTTGATCAAAGGCCCTGTGTGGCTTCGAGGTTTCAGAGGAAATGAACTTCAGCGTCTCATCAGAAAAAAGCGGATGGTTGGAGATCGAATGATGACAGAGGACCGGCACAACCTAGAGAAAAGGATCCGCTTCCTGTATCGCCGTTTCAACAGATACGGAAAACACAGATAGATTGAACAACAATGGCTATTTAATGTGTTTTATATGTTTCCTTCATTTGTATTAATGTGAAAATATGTTACGAGCTGCTGTTCTGTAAATTACACTATAAAAACAATGAAGTTTTCTTTGTTTTTACTTTGTTACAAAAGATCTAAAGATTGAGCTCCAAATTCTCTACAGTAGACTGTTTATTTTTAAAAGGTTTATTTTAAAAAAAGTATGTTTAAAAAAGGACTCCCATTACATAGTGCTTAAAAAACAATAAGAAGAACAGTAATGTCAATGATGTTTAGAGTGGCAGAAATCAGTGCATTATAAGGGTAGTTTAGCTGGAGCACTGCTCTGGGATCAGTGAGAGAGAGAACTAGGACTGGGGAAGCCTGTGAACTGACCTTCAGTCATCATGGGATGCTCAGATTCTGTCTGTAGGGGGGGGAAAAGAGGTTTTATTTGAGTAAAACGCTACTGTTGAGATATTTTACTCTACTGTTTTCTACTATACAGTGGTATGGTGACTGTAAGATATGTATTTTAGGTATGGCATATTTTGACTTGGCCACTGGGCTTGTTTTGGGCTCATTTTTATTGGCCATTTGTCTGGTTTTATGCAAATCAGACAACTGACATTTTGCTTTAGCAAGCGTTGGACAATAAAGTAATTCTGCCATGCAGCCTGATCTGTGTTCAGCTGTAAAGACTCACAGGCATCCTTACACTGAATCCCAGCCAGGGTGAGCAGTAGCTCATTATCATTTAAAGATACATGCACTGAAACGGGTCACTGCGAACAGAGCTGTTTTTGACAAGGTAGAAAGGGTGGTGTCTTACATGACCATTGGGGAATTTTAACCAAAGTATGTTACAGACATTTCATAAAGCTCCTAAAGAATCACACCAACTTGTGGAAAATGGGCATCCAATGTACCCTTTAACCTGGAAACCATTCTTCATTACAGTGTTTTCTAAAGCAAGCATTGCTATGGCTAATGCTCATATTAATCACTAACCTCAAGTATTGTACTTTGGCACATAACAAATGACCTGTGCTGCTTTTGCTACAAACAATAATGCCTCCAATTGTGCAGCTTATTAAGGAGAAATGTGCAATTCCTTTAAGTGCTGATGTTTCATTTGGGGCCCATATGCAAACTTCCAAAATCTTAAAAAAAAATCTCCTGGTCTAGATTTATTGTAATGTCACCTTAAAGTGCCATCAACGACACAATTTACAGTAATTTACAAAACAGGAAAACAGTATATTCAACAAGAAAAATCTGGAAAGACTGTTTAAAGTAAATTTTAACAGCCATGTGGTTGGAGGGACATTAAGTAACAGCTAAAAAGTAATTTTTAGAGGCAATAATAACATGGGAGTCATGTAAAAGACTCCCAATCGAAACTGCTCTTTAGAATTAGATTTTATCTTAATAGGAATTAATTTAACATACAGATAAACAAGTGAACCTTTTAAATATATTAACAAATGTAGCATTACTCATCCAGTCCATAAAAATTTACAACAACCAATGCACACAACATATCACAGTGTCAAATGGCTTGCATGAAAATGTTAATTCTATGTAGAGCTTCCTGTGTCCCTAATACCTGTGTATCTTTCTCTTTGTCCTTTGGAACACGCTGCCTCTTTCTTTTGGGTCCGCCTGCTGATTGGTGGGAAAATGTTGGGGAGGAGTTGTCCTCATCACCACCAAGAGCAGAATCTACACCAGCTTTTCCTTCATCCTGTTAAATACAAAACATGTTTAATGCATTCTCAAGAAAAGGAAATGCAACCATGTATACAGTAAGACTACAGACTTGTTAAGGAGTATAGGGAATGTTTTAACAGATTAGCATGAATGTTTGCTAATCAAAATCCAGCAGGATTTTGTTCCATCTACATGTCACATCTAATAATGTGTAGTATGGATTCAGAAATTTATATTGAAGAAAGATGCCCCCATTAGTGCCTGTTCTATTTTCCACAATGACAGCTACTCACATATAGAATGTCTACCATTGTGCTGACACTTAAGTCATTATGATAAAAATTTGCAATCATACCATGTATTCAGTGTTGTACGTTAATGATATTTTTTTCTATTTTCTCTATTTTTACTTTCATTATATGTAAAGCTGCTTTGAAATGATGCATTATTGTAAAAAGCACTATATAAATAAAACTGATTTGAATTACCATGGCAACAAATGTAGATATAATGGATATTTACAACACTGTCTGAACATGGATCATTACTTGCAAAATGTAACAAATCTGAATTGGGTGTAGTGTGAACAAATTCTAAGAATAAAATGTTGGGCATCAGTTGTTTTGGTAGAGTAACTTCCTCTGTTCTACAGGTTTCTCACCTCCAGTGGGATGGTAAGTTGTGCAGTCCTGTAGTCATCCCCATACGAATCCAGGGTCTTTAAAAGAAACCTGACACAGACATTTTAAGCTCTTTTTATTTTACTGTTACACAAAACAAGCTATTGGGTTATTATACTAATAGCATAAACTAAGTAAAATATTAACAAATAAATTTGTTTTTACCTCCTTTCTTTCCTCAGTCGACGTGTCAGTCTTTGGACTTGATGAAGGCGACCTAAAATCTTTTCATTAACCTGATGAAAACAGTAAATTATGTCATGTTACTTCAAAATGTGACTGGAAATTTCCGTTTTGCTGTAGCTCTCAAATCAAATACATTGCGATTTAGACATTATGTCAGGTTTCAATTTTATTTCTCTTCAATTTCACTAGGTTTCTCACACAAAGCTTTAAATTGTTAGAAAATTACTGCATGTGTCCCATAAGCTACATTTATGATACTAAGCTTCCCTTTTCACTTGTTAAAAATAGTATTTATTTAGGTAGATGTATTTACCTAAATAAATACTACCATGTTCTTTTACAGACCATGCTCCATGGTACTACCATGTTCTTGTGTTTCATGAAAGAAATTAATTTTTTTATAGTAACAACATGAGTGTGAGTAAATTGACATAATTTTTATTTTTGTGTTACCTATTTATATAAGATAGAAGATTTTACAAGATGAACTAGAAAATTAAAAACACTAACCAAAATGATGTTCAGATTTATGCTTTATGCATGTGAGGTCATTATCTTCTGTGCAACTAAGCAGCTGATGTGAACAGCTTACTTGTTCAATCTCCTTGCACCTCTTGCTGAGAGCGTGATACTTCTTTTTGTCCAGCTCCCTCCTCTCTTCCTCCTCATCCTGTCCAGGGCAGGATGGGGCCCCATCATTATCCAGGAGCTCACTGCCACTGGGGCCCAGCTCCACCCCACCTGTCTCCAGCTCAGCTTCCAGGATGTGACCCCCAAACAGTGGGGGTAACGCAAGGCCTGAGAAATCCTCCATCATCTGAAACGTACTGATAAACACAATGATACTTTATATCATACACAAGTGTGTATCTAGATACGACGTTTTACAGGAATCACTATAAACTATAGTGTCTAATTCAGTATTTTAATCAAATTTACAAAGTTGACAAAATCCAAACATAGTTTCCATAACCTATATATATTTACTCACCTTCAGTTACTTATGTAAAAGCCCACACATTATGTACAGTAGATTTATTATAAATGAAATCTGCAGATATCTGATTCACGCTTCGTTAATTATCAGCGTGTATAAGAAAAACATATTCTGCCCAAATAATACAAATTACAAATGTTTTTTCCGAAAAATATTCTAGATTTTCAACATTTCAGTTCTCCAAACATCCCATTCAGACACGAAGCGCATTTTAAAAACGTCATTATAGTTTAGCCAATCCAGAACAAAAACATCATCAACGTGTTCTGGAAACTACAGTTCCCACAATCATTTAACAACGACGAACTACAGAAGCAAACATGGCGTCCTGTAAGTACATTTGGCGTGTTAGCCGTTTGATTTTTGTTATTTGTTTCATGTAAGTTGGTTCGACTTTATTTTACAATAACAGATTTTAGAAAAGACCATATAGGAATGTAATATATTTGTGTAATGAAAAAAATAAAGAATTTAAAATGTGTAATTACGATAAATGACCTTGGGATCTTATAGTAGCTGTCGTTTGTTTCCTCTTGTAGTTAGATTTAGTTAGATCATATCAGTGTATTATTTACACGTATAAAGACTATAGAGCTTTAAAATATTGTAAGAAAGGTACAGTTTTTTTAAACTATACAGTCTATTAAAGTACTATATAAATATATACTATATAAACGTGGCACACAAATATGGTAACAGTTTAGTACAATGATCCATGTAATAGTTCTATGGTATTGTTATCTAATACAATAAAAGAATAATGATACTACCACGTATAGGGATGTTATACATATTATACATTATACAAACAGCAAAAAACTGTTAAGCTGACATGTTTCTAGAAAATAGTTATTGGTGCCATCAGTCTAGTAAAGTTTTGTGCCAGTCATTGGTTTATATGCACTGGCAAATAAAAGCATGGGTGAGATTAGTATATATTTATTAGTATAAATCATCAACATCTTTCTTTGTTCTTGATTTAGTTGGAAGGTTTTTAAAGAATGCCTGGAATAAAGAGCCTGTTGTCACAGCAGCCTGTGGACTTGGACTTCTGGGTGAGTGTGATATAGAAACGTTAAGATGTCATTGTGCATTGCATTGTGGGTAGTGGGCACCATGTTTTAGGACATGCTCAATAAGATAATATTACACAGTGGCAACAAACAGAGAAACACAATAACGAACAATGATTAAATGCAAGATTCTATATAGAGAAAAGCGTAACAGGAAAACAAAGGAGCAGTACCTGGCAAAAAACAAAATGAAATTAATATACTTAATTCGTACAAATACAAAGAGCTTGATTCGTACAAATACAAGGCATTTACTTTGCCTTGTTGTCTGTGTTCTTAATATTTGGATTTTACATCTTACACCTTTTGTATTTGCACTGTAGTAACACTGCTTTTGTAGTAACACTAATTTCAGTAGGTTTTTATTTTAAATTTTCTATTTTCCTTTTTCTTCAGTGCCTTGTTTTCTGTTTAATACTAATACTTGAAGATTACACTGTCGCTTTACATCTAGCACCTGTTGTATTTGCATTAAAGTTTGCATTAACAAGACTGGTTCTTATCAAATCAAATTCAGCATGGTTGATACATCAGAACACAAAGGTGTTTTTAGCGGTATAATACAAACTTTAACATATATTTCCAGTACACTGTTTACATCTCAGCTGCCAGTGCCAGCATGCATTGCATTGCTGATGTAACGTTCCCATTCTCTATAGCAGTGTACATCCTGTTTATTTTTCCAGGTATAAAGTGATCTTACATTTGTGCTTTGTGAAACTAACATACATATTCTTGCTTTCAGCCTGCATTGTGCCACTCGTGAGCCCTTTTACAAAGTACACAGGAATGATGAACAAAGCAGTTCCATACAATTATCCAGGTATATTATCCCAATAAAATCTATAGATGTTATCTATAGAGGTTTGTTTGGGTGACAATATTGAAGATGCTAGAATATAACCTAGTTTAATTTATTTGAATTATCTTTAGTCTCAACATAATTCCTAACAGTTACATGCATTTACTATTATTCTAAAATGTGGAAAACAAAGTATGAGTAAGTGTTTCTACACTTTTGACTGGTACTGTATAGGAAATTAAAAATCATGTTTACAGTTACCTCAGTTTTGTTTACAATTTGCATTTTTTAAATAAAAAATAAAGTTGTCCACAGTCCTGCTGTCATTAATATTATATCACAGATTTTAAATAACAAAGTTACAAATTAAAGCTAAAAAATGTCAACAATTGTAATATTTTTACATTGATCTAGGCGCTGGTTTATTTTTTCTTTTTATAGATTAAGGATTGACTGATTCACTTGTGTTAGCAAGTTGGAAAGCTCATCAAACCTTTTCTTTTAAAAACTGGTTTTAAATAAATGCATAATTCTAAGAAAATATTTTAAGATTCAAGATTCAGTCAAAAGTTCCCCAATTGAAACATTTAATTCATGTGTTTGTGTTTATATGCTTATATGAATTTAACATTGAATATATGCATTGCGATATATAATTGAAAATGTTGTCAGTATTTAAATTGTTATACTTTGCACACTTCGTATACTGAGATACACTTTATAAAAAGTCTTTTGTTGTTAATTTAAAGACATTTTAACCCTGATTGTTAGTTTTATTAGTTAAATGTTTAACTGTTTCTCCACTCAGTCCCAGTACGAGATGATGGAAGCATGTCGGATGTTCCAGCGCACCCTTGTGACCCACAGGGGAAAAACCTGGAATGGCTGAAAAATTTGTGAAATCCCTCAGAATCCTGTACAGTCACTTCCAAATGTCCTTGTCTCATTAGATGCATTGCTCATAATAAAAGCTGTATACATAAACACATTACTTTTAATTGCTGTTTTGAAATTATATTTTTGTATTTCACAAAATGGATATTAGATTGATTGATTGATATTTGGTTAGCTGTTACAGTTTTGCTTATTGGTTTGTTTACATAGCTGAGTATATAGATTAACACAAAGATGACAGATATTAACTTTTATTATATGAATTAAAAAAGAGATATCTAGGAAGATACAGTTAGAAGTTAAAACATGCAGAGTCCAATCTATACAAATACAAGAGACAAAGACTACAAATGCAATGCTTATCTGAGCAAAACAAGTAGGAACAGCAGTTATGTGCTTGCCTGAGCAAAGTTGACTCCAGTGCCCCCTGTGGGTAACTTTATTTTTAATTTGTGTTCAATTGGAACAATATTACAGCAAAGTAGCCAGACTTACAAACATGATTACGCAGCAGAGTTGTACCTTAAATGTAGATAACTGTAGGTGACTGTATGCATTTAGCCAATGGGATCAGTTGTTCATAGCACAGGTGTCAGGTAAAATATTTAAATGCAGGGGCAACAGGTGCTGAAACCATTCAACCAAGGTCACATCAGTTTTGGAACTAATTTATAAAGACAACAGTAGGGTCCAAAAATCTGAGATGACCTAGACATGGAAATTTTCAATAATGTCAGGTAAAGATGCTCATTGATTATTATAACAAATATTATAATTACAATTATTAACATGGATAATCAGATGTTACACAAATTGCATGTCTGGCCTTGTCAGTTTAAGCGCATACTGCCATTAAAGCAGAAATTGTTACGCAGATACCAATTTTTATTTGCTTTATACTCCAGTGGTTATGCTAATAATATAAAAATAATACAAGGATTATACTACAACATTAAACAAGGATTTTCAGACTTTGCATTTTAATAGAAAAGTTAATATTTCCAGTATAACAAAACAGTTTTTCTTTTAATAGAGGAATATTTCAAAAGTTGTATAAACAGGATTATCATTATTAAATAAACAAAATGTATGCCAGTTGCAATGCAAAATCTTACAATAAGCAACAATTTGAAATACAATGGTACAAAACAATGAAAAGCTGGGTAAGTTTATCATCTAATTAATAACCTAGAGCTACAGTGCATTACCACAGTCACTTCGTCCATCACTTCCCCACATTCTAGACCTTCCATCTTTTAAAAAGTCCTCAGCCCACAGCAGCCTTACTCAGCATTAATAGCTCTTGCCTATTGCTGCAACATGACTACAAGGTTCAGTTTTGACATTTAACAAAATATATAGATGCAAGAGGGACAAGAGACAGAAGCTGAGAGCTTTCCATACTTTAATAAACAATACATTTTCCAGCTAAAATTCTTTCCAAAGTCCTTCAGTAGTTATACTTCACTTTCCATTCAATCATTCATGTTTCCTACCTCCTGTTTGCTGCACCAGCCATTAAACCTACTTTTCCCAGAATGCCCTGGATGCCATGTCTTTATTAAATTAGGAAAAAGCAAACTTCTAATAATGCAATAAAAGACAGTAGTATATGATGTTGTGAACTTAATTAAAGGGACAGTTCACCCAGAAATGGAAATTCTGTAATTATTTACTCACCTTTATTTTCTTCCTAACCAAGTTTACCAGGGAAAATAAAAGGGTCATTTTTAAACATCATGCAAGTTTTTCATATAACAACATTTGGGTAAGTAAATAATGACTGAATGAACAAATTGAGTGAACTGTTCCTTCCTTTACTGGTTAAAAAAATAGTCAAAATGTATACAATAAAATGCACATTTGTAAATGAAAAAGTAATTTGTATTTTTTGTACCCATTTTTATCCTGGACATACAGATAACTGCTTAACACTACATACAATGGTAGCAGTGTTTTTGGCTGTACTCATCGAAATGCATCTGGTAATAGCAAAATTGTAAGTATAAATCTTTTCTGTTGCCGATGTAAGTCCTACAAAAGGTAAAACTAAAACCTCTGATGAATCTAGGGCATTTCCACAAAGATTCTCCACTGTGACTAGGTTTAGTTTTTCTCTTGCATCATTTTCATTTACTACATTTCCTACATTTTTTAATTGATGCTGTGAGATACATCACATTAAAACACTGGAGAATTACAATCAAATCAATCTCATGTTACAAAGTCATTCTAATACTTTGTAGTTTACCTTATGAACATATTAAATACCAAACAATTGCCATGAAATAGTGAGTTGTATATACTTAGATACATCATTACAGCATCTTAATCGTGCAATATCTTGCAATAAAACAGAGGCAGTCAGCAACTCTCAGGTTAATAATCAAAGGTGCTACTGTATAAGTGGGGCAGAGCGATCGTTGGTCACCGTCTTTCTCAGTCTGATATGGGCAAACGGATTGGTCCTGTATAGAGTTTAGAGTTTAAACTATCACAGCTGATTTATAAGACATTAAAACATTATAAAACACTGTTAATCAGGTGACTAACTGTACCTGGTTGGGGATGGAGGAGGGCAGGTGAAATCAGTGGACACCTGTGAAGAGATGAAAACAAAGAGACTTTCATTGAAATGCAAGACATTAATTTCCATTCTGCACCCAGTCATAGATAACTTTACGTGAAGCAAAATAAAAAAATGAGAGACTTTGCATTGGGTAAATCAATAAATAATAGAAAAATACATAAAAATAAAAAATATACGTTTATATGAATAAAATGAAAAATGAATACAATTTTATATATTTTGGATAAAAGCATCTGCTAAATGAATAAATATAATTAATGTCAGTTAACAACCATAGGATGACATCAAGTGACCTACAAGAACGGCAAACTGCAGCTGGGGTAAAATGTACAGCAAGGATGACCCAAAACAGGCTCCTAGTGGCAGGGCTGAAGTTGTGCATAGCTAAATAACAGCCCTTCATCAATAGGAAGCAAAGAAAAGCATGTTTGCAAAAGACCACAAGGATGGGACCATAGAGGACTAGAGTAAGGTCATCTTCTCTGATGAGTCAAGTTTTTAGTTTTGACCAGTACATTGTCATCTAATGACCTACAAGCCACAGTGTGAAATCTGGTGGAGGATTGGTAATAATTTGGGGGTGCTTCAGCACATTTGTTTCTTCCCCAAGAGTATATACGTATATATTTATATATAGAGATAGATAGATAGATAGATAGATAGATAGATAGATAGATAGATAGATAGATAGATAGATAGATAGATAGATAGATAGATAGATAGATATGCTGTTATTAGCGTGAAGAAGGATGTTGCTCTAGTAGAGATAATTTTATTAACCCTGTCCTTCAGGCGTGGTCCTGTAAGCCGTGGGCTCATCTTGGTTGTTTCAGGGTTCAGCATGCTGTATGGACGGGGCCTGAAGGTGCTAACCCGCTGAGATGTAACATTTCTCTCCTCGTCTGTGTCAGAACTGGCCTGTTGCATCTGACCACCAGGTGGCAACCTGTCCAACTGTCCTATGCTTGTGCTGTTCATCTTGGACAGGAGAGGAGGGCTGAGTTGAAGATGAGTTTGAGAGGAGAGAATATGGGTAAGCAAAGCTATTTGACACATCAGTACAATAGTTTGTTATTTTAGTGACAACTTTAACATGTTTGTTTTCTGAATATGTGAAACCTAGTCGACACACCTAATATCTTGATGTCCGGGGGTGTTTGGGTAAGGCTGGGTATAGGAGAAGGGAAACCAGCCTTTTCTATGAAGAAAAGTTAAGAACCACTTGAAAATGATGGTACAATCTAAGAAATATGGGTTCCCTTCTCTGAATGTGGCTTATATGACTAGCTGGATAAGTTTCACTTTACCGTTAAGCTTGTTTTAAAATGATTTTTATGCCAAGTAATCCAGAAAAGTATATGGCTAAGTAAACCACATTCAAAGAACAAGTGTTTTGATATAGCTGATAGACAAATGAATAAAACAAATTGGTCTTACACCAAGAATTAGTATATGACTGGTACTGGATTAATATCTCATTTCTTTTTACTCTTAAATGACTGATGAGCAGATACCGTCCAGTTCGCTCATTTTGTCCATAGTGCCAGCCGTCTCTGGGTTCACTAATTAGCAGGGTGAGAGTGTCTCCAGGTAGGAAGTAGAGCAGGCAGGAAACTTCTTCCTTGTCTCCTTCTTTCTCTCCCTCTGAGGAGTCAGGAGAGTGAGGGAACAGAGCCTCCACACGAGTCTGAGGAGAGAGAGGGAGCACTCGAGGAAGAGTGGAGCCTGCACAAAGACAAATGTGTAATACACATAATAGATGACAAAAAAGACTACAAAGAATAGAGAGAAAAGATAAACCCTAAAATCAAAAATAATTTCTTTTGTCTAAAGAAAATATAAACCATTTTATCTGCATTATGACTATTTTCATAATAATAAAGCATGCCTCTCGTAATGTGAATTAATAAAAGATTGCAAAACTCAAAATATGTCACTTCCATACCTAAAATAAATTTTTAGAGTCACTGTTGTGCATTAAACTTAATTTCTTCTTGAAATCACTGAATAGTAGTGTACAATAAAGTAATATATTTTAATTCAAGCCTTAAGTTTAAATGGAATTTATGTAGTATGTTAAATCTTTAACCCGCAGAGAGAAAACAAGCAGCTAAATTCTGAGGGAAAATGGTGCTTACCAAAGAATCCTGTCTGAGCCTCACTCGGCTGTCTTCTCGGCAGTGGTAGTGTAGAGGTAGAGTAGACCTCTGCTCCTTTCAGCACATTAAGAGTGCTGGGTAAATTAGAGACTCCTTGAAGTGGTGTGGAAGGCACAGGTATGAGGGCACAGGACAGAGGTGCACTATGGGGTAGTGGAGGACTATGGGGGTCAGCCAGGGGTGGCATGAGGCCCTGCTGAGAATTTTGGGATGATGAGGATGTGTGTAACCCAGGCTCAGTCATTGCTGAGTCATGATAAACTTGCTGGGGGCTAGCTGAAGCACTTGAGTGGGTGTGGTCATTACTAATGGACTGAGACTGTGAGAAGATTTCAGATTGGGCAGACCACTGCTGCTGCTGAGATCGGCTGCTGTTGTCATCATTTAACAAAGGCGGAACTTCCTGTACCGACAGTTTCTGAGCAATGAAAAATGACAACAACAAAATGAACAACACTTGATTCTGATTGGTCAACTACAGTGTTGTTACATATTAAAGGAATTGTTTACCCAAAATTTAATTTAGTCCATAAATTACCCACCCTCAAGGAATCATTTTCAGCCGAACAGAATAATCAGAATCAAGTTACATCAAATAATATTCTGGCTTTTCCCAGCTTTAAAATGGCAGTGAATAGTGTGAACAAAAAAAGAGCAACCATCCATATTAATCCATCACAATTTATACGACTCCAGGGGCTTAATAAATGCCTTTGAAGTGTCATGACACGTGATGACAGGTCATGAGACATGAAGGTGAGTAATTTATTGGCTAAATTAAATTTTTGGGTGAACTATTCCTTTAAAATAATTTCTCCACTTCATGTTAGGCTCCTATTCACCTATTCATCAGCATTATTGTAATAATGACAACCTGAATATAAAATTATATAAAAATAATTAATATAAAATATATTATATAATATAAAATTAATATAAAATTTCAAAATCCATGGTAGGCACTCTTTAGCCCGAAATGAATTTAAGTAGCCCAAACAAAAAAGACATTAATTTTAATGTAGAATATTGTAAAGAAGACAAAACATTAATCAGAAATGTTTTCATAACACAAATAACAACAATCGTGTAAAATAATAAAATTACAATCATAAATACAAATATTTGGTTCTAACTAACCTGGAATTTCTATGAACTTTTTCTATGAACTATAATCAATATAGAACAGATCGACGTTACGTCAACTGACTGACGTATGGGGTCCCTGTGGAAAACGCGGCAAGCCGACCCACGTTACGGGCTAGGAATGTCAGTATGGGCAGGCGAAAGCGTGCCTCGTAAAACAGTTTCCCTGCCTCTGTAACCTTTCAGCGCTCCGCGCAGGCAGCATGTCACAACCCAGTCGGGTGCGGAGCCCGATCCCGGAGGGATCGTGGCGCTTGTTCCTATCCCCACCCCAGGAGAAGGCACCAAAGTACATGGCAGTACTACCCGTGATAAAGTCTCTGTGCAGGTCCTACCTACTGGGACGGCTCACTGCCCACAGAGACCGGCAGCCGTATTGGCGCCAAGGGAAGACACGGGTTCACCGATGGGGAAACCGTACCGTGGAAGATACACATGAGGGATCACCAAGGGGGAATCACTACCCATGGAGCACCTAGCCCAGCACAGGGGCTGGCCGAAGGCATACATACACAAGTGCTGGGCCTGGCGTGAGGCTCCTCCGCCGAGCCTGCTCGCCGACGGGTGCTGGAGGAATCACAACGTAGGGTTCACCACTGGGGAACCACTGCGAAGGAACAAAACCGCCTAAGTCTCCCTATCCCAGGGGGAGGCGAAATGCAAGCGAAGACACCAAGCCAGTCCTCCCGCCCACTAGCCAGTGGGCCCCAACACACGGGAGGAAACCGGCTCTACCCTGAGGTTACAGAACCTCACAAAGGTGTTGGGTGTCGCCCAGCCTGCAGCTCTGCAGATGTCTGTTAAAGAGGCGCCGTGCGCCAGCGCCCAGGAGGAGGCAACACTCCTAGTCGAGTGAGCCCTCACTCCGGGGGGACACGGCATGCCCTGGGCCTGGTAAGCCAAGGCGATGGCATCCACTATCCAGTGGGCCAAACTCTGTTTGGAGAGGGCCTTCCCTTTCTGCCTCCCTCCGAAACAGACAAAGAGCTGATCGGAGTGTCTGAAGCCCTGGGTGCGGTCCACGTAGATGCGCAGGGCGCGGACGGGACACAGCAATTCAAGGTCTGGATCTGCCTCCTCCGAGGGCAGAGCTTGCAGGTTCAGCACCTGATCCCTGAAGGGCATAGCCGGGCCTGGGTCTCAAGATCACGTAAGAGTAGGCAGGCCCGAACTCTAGGCACGACTCACTGACTGACAATGCCTGCAGGTCCCCCACCCTCCTGATAGAGGCGAGCGTGGTCAGGAGCGCTGTCTTGAGAGACAGACTCTTAGGCTCAACTGACTCCAGCGGCTCGAAGGGAGCTCCCCGTAGCCCAGAAAGGACTACGGAAAGATCCCAGGAGGGAAAGAGGGGTGTCCTCGGAGGGTACACTCTCCGGGCACCCCGTAGGAACCTGATGACCAACTCGTGCTTCCCTAAATACTTAGCTTCTACTGCCAGGTGATGGGCCGATATAGCCGCCACATACACCTTCAGGGTGGAAGGGGACAGCCTCCATTCCAACCCTTCCTGCAGGAAGGAAAGCACAGAGCTGATCGGGCAAGTGTAGGGGTCTTCTCCATGGGAAGAACACCAGTCAGTAAAGAGGCTCCACTTCAGGGCGTATGCACGCCTGGTAGAAGGAGCTCTCGCCTGAGTGATAGTGTCTACCACACCCGGGGGCAAGTCACTCAGGATCACCACGTCCCATCCACGACCCACACATGAAGGTTCCAGAGGTCGGGCGTGGGTGCCAGATGGTGCCCCTTCCCTGAGAAATAAGGTCCGTCCTCAGGGGAATCTTCCAAGGAGGAGCTGTCGCAAGGAGCGCCAGGTCCGAAAACCAGGTCCGGGTGGGCCAGAATGGTGCAACCAGCAAGACCTGCTCCTTGTCCTCCCTGATCTTGCACAGGGTCTGTGCAAGGAGGCTCACTGGGGGAAACGCATATTTGCGCAGGCCCCGGGGCCAGCTGTGTGCCAACGCGTCTGTCCCGAGGGGAACCTCGGACCGGGAATAAAACAGCGGGCAATGGGAGGACTCGCGGGAAGCGAACAGGTCCACCTGTGCTTCCCCGAATCGACTCCAAATCAGCTGGACTGCCTGGGGATGGAGTCGCGTGCCTGGACACTTGTCCTTACGGCACCCCGGCCCATAGAAAGGCACGGTCTGACCAAGGGCTGAAAGTTCGGCGGCCTGACGGAGTGATAGTCACCCGGTATGCGCCGCGGCGCTATGCCCACCTCGTGTCGTGTAGCCAGTGCTGCAGTGGTCTCATATGCATCAGACCAAGCGGAGTGACCGCCGCCGTAGACGCCATATGCCCCAGGAGCCTCTGAAAGAGTTTCAGTGGGACCACAGTCTTGGTGCCGAACTTATTCAGGCAACGCAGCTGTGACTGTGCACGCTTGTTGGAGAGGTGCGCCTTCATAGCGTCCAACTCCAGACCGAGAAAAGAGAGAATGCGCATTTGCGTCTTAAGCCGTTTAGACGAGGCAGCAGAGGGGGCTCGATCTCCCACTACAAGAGAGAGCCGGCATGCGACACAGCGTTCATGGCCATCGGATGACGTCAGGAAGCACCCGCATCCAGAAACGCACGGACGGAAATACATCTTTGAAAAGATGCTCACCGCCCGTGGAGCTCTGCAGAGAAAATAGCTCTCTTGTGAGAAATATGCTCTACAGAGTGCCGGTCCGAAAGGCACGCAGAGAAACCAGAATGCTGACGAATGCTGGCGAACACCGTGAAGATGTGGAGCGAATGCGTAAAACACACACTCGGCTCCGAAGCAAGAAGCTAAATGAAAGCGAGCACTGACCGGCTTTATACGCCCGCTTCCAGGTGGGCGTGAGCCGGCGCGCAGCGCTTTGCCCAAATGCTCATTGGCTCTTTCCTCTCGGGCCGATGCTCATTGGCGTGTTTTTTCTTTACGCGAAGGTGATAGGGCTCTCAAGCAAGACCCCATACGTCAGTCAGTTGACGTAACGTCGAACGTGACAGACTGAAAGGGAACATAATTCAGTCTGTTTCAGACAACTCAAAAAACAGTGTAAACTGAATCCCTCACTTGCTCTCCAGGTTGAGAGATTCCCAGCTTAGTATTCCGCAAAACCTCTGCCAGTCCAGAACTTCCAGAGCTCTGGGGGGCAGTGTGGCGCAACAGATTCAGAGCTCGTTCAGGTAGTCTGGTGGGTTGAGAGCAAGACTGTTGCCATGATGACAGCTTCTGAGACAAGAGTTCTCTCACCTACCGAACAAAGTTTTGATTTTTAGATTATTAAAGTGATTGCTATATGTATTTTATAGCTGTAATGTAATTTCTTTGCATAGTAATGTTTGATCATTTATGTCTGTAATTTATCAAAGCTTTCAAGAAAAGTCAATTTGCCGACCATATTTGCAATGCTTCTGGCTCTTTCTACTGGAAGGCAGGACTTCCTTAATATTTTACTGTTTATTTTACTGTTTTTATTTTATTTTTTGTAAATACTAATGTACATTGCATAGTATTATTGCAAATTCTGCATGTATATTATAATTCTTTTTAATATAATTTACTTTCAATTACTTTCAAAGTGCCATTTTTAACCAAACTGGAAGGGCTTGTTTGGTTTAAAATTATACATTTCATGTATCATGTACATCCACCGTCCTTGAATTTAGTGCATGAGTTAGCTGGTTTATGCTGTAATAGCTAATCTATCTGTTTTGTTACCTTGAAGTGGTAGTTGATGAGCAGTTTAGTAACAGAACACTGACGGTCCACAAGAAAGCAGTAGCGCCGCCTTTCTTCTGTCAGAGCAGAGCGATAACCAACCGCAACCAGAGTATCCAACTCCCCCTGCCGGCGACTTATCAACTCCACATACTGTTACCAAGAGAGAGAGAGAGAAAGGGGGGAGAGAGAAGAACAGAGACTGTGAACACCTTATCTACAATGCCATTGGCAACTAAAAAGATCACCCAAAAAATTTAATTTCGTCATCATTATCATGTTTTTTCTGCCTAATTTCTTGTTTTGTAATGTACCTACACAAGCAAAGATATCAGGCTGGGCTTTAGCCAGCTACCAAAGGGTGGGCTGGTAGATGTCATCAGTGGATATTGGCAATGTGTTAAACTACTATATGTTCAAAGTCTTTAGGTAAATATATAGGAACTGTAGATAGATTTCTGAGTGAGTGTGTGCACATTTAAGTACCACTTTCCAATTACAGTTCAGATTGTTTAGGATGGTCACCATCAAAGTTTACAATAAACACCCTCTTCCTAAAATTGTACAATGCACAAATAAAAAAATGGGATAGTTTGGCCAAGACACATTTGGATGGGCTCAGTCCACCCCGGCCCATGTCTAGGCCCTGAATGATATACTTGCTTCTGAAATGTGCTGGTAAATACATATGATCAATAAACACTTATTCCAACACAGATAATAAACTCTTGAATTTTACAAATCAGCTTTAGTATGAAGGGCACAGAGTCTCACACAAAACAACCTTCCAAACTGAGCTCAATTGACCATTATGAGTCATACACATTACAAATGACTGTCAGTAAATAAAAAAAAGTCTACAGGAATGAACACTGTGGTCAAAGAACTGGTAAGCGATGCAACTATTTTGTCATTCAGCTTTTACTCCAAAGTGGCTGTTCATTAATTGAGCCTTTGCTATGCCCCAGCTGTTGGCATCTATTATTGTTAGCCTTCATATTATTGGACTCTTGCTTTTCTCTTCTTGTCTTGTGTGTTTGGTTTTAAGCAATAGTAACCAATGAGTTTACAGTACCATACTATATTGTAGAAAAATTATAAAAAGTTCAAAAGTCAAATTAGGCTTTTCTCTTTTCCATTGACTGTAAAAAGCATTTGCCTTGATTCACAGTCTCAGCTGTTTTAATCACATTACTGCATAATTTAATGTCTCCACAAAAACAACAGCTAAACGATGCTTTGTAATTTTATACTTTATTCTTAGCCTGCATAAAAATAATATCCAAATAATATTTACCATGTTATTTACCATGAGCATATTTTACAGAACATTTCCCTGTTCACAGAAATCCCAGATTTATTTAGTATGTTTTGTAAAGCTTAACCATATGGAATCTAGTTTTATGGTAGATTGAAGAGCTTTGTTTATAAAGTCCGAAGCAGGATCATTAGTTTTTAGCTGTGATGTTTACAACCATTTATCCAACAATTAACTTTTCTGAATTAAAAGCATACATTGAGATTTAGCTTAAAAAATATTTCACTGATAATATATATTTCAGCTCCTTGCATTCCAAATAATCTTCAATAGTTAATTGAAAAATGAACATTTTGTCATTTATTACTCACCCTCAAGTCATTTCACACCTGTAAGATCTTGTTCATCTTTAGAACATGTTCATTAGAACATCAACATTTTACTAAGTATTATAAGGAAGGTACCTGCATCTCTCTGTCTCCATACTTATTGGGGTGGTGACTGGCTTGACTCTTCCGTCTCAACTTCTTTAGCTGTGATTGGCAGCGTTCAATAGACTCCACCTTTGATTTCCTCTCACTCTGGTATTTCTTCAGTGTTGACTAGAATTTTTACATATTATATGCATTGTAAGATATTACAATAACTGCATCCAGGATTGCTGTGTAAACCAATATATTTTTACATAAAAAGCATCTCATCTGGTAAGTTCACTGGTTCAATACAATTATTAACCCTACCTTAACTTGGCTGCAATGGCACAAATGTGATAATTCAGCTCTTTACTGGATTCAAACACCTTTTCAATGACAAGTCATGTCAATCACCCCAACATCTTCTATATTTGTGTTTAGAAGTATCATATATATGATATGATATATTGATATAATAAAATATACTGATGATTAATATCCTTATTTAACACTATTATGTATAATGTTGGAAACTGATGACTGTTTCCTTATAGGTGAAGCTTTTAATTCTGAAGCAACAATTTACACTCACAGTGAGATACTTGATGTCCAACTCTAGCTTCTGTTCCAGCTGAGACAACAGCTCTGAATGAAACAGCTTTAGCTGCAGACAGACAGACAAACAGACAAATAGACAGACAGACAGAAAGACAGACAGATAAATGGTCAGATCAACAGACAGGCTAGATAGATAGATAGATAGATAGATAGACAAGCAGACAGACGAGGACAAAGAGATAGCCCCTCCCCAAACTCAATGACATGGCTCACATTCTCTCCATAATGCAGACGTGCACACATTTTTCTTATACTCACCACATCCTCTAGTTGGACCTGTATTTGTCTATGCACCTCTGCCATCTGGAACAATGTGTCACCTAAAACAATGGAGTTTATGATGGGAAAAATGGAATATCAGAGACAACACAATCAAAAACAATAAAAAACATGAAACATTTTAAAACTGAGTGATCAGTCACTTGACATTTATGGCAATTGGCTCAACAAAATGAGTGCCCATGATGCCAAGATGGTACTAATGATACTGCCTGAACAACTGCCATTGAGAGGAACAGGAATGCTAACACACAGCCCTCTTCAAGAATATTAAAACCTTCTGGACTGAACCAGTTAACACAACGTAACCTAAACTTGCCATAAACTTTAGACTTTGATGAAGGCCATGTCAAAGGAACATAGTAGAAATGTGTTACATTTGATCTGCCAGTATACAGCTAAGGGAACAATTTATTTAGCATTTGTGATACCCATGGCCTGGTCATTCCTGAGTTTCATTGATGGTGAAAATCTGTGGCCTGTTTTGTTTGTGGTTCCATTGGGCAGTGGATGTTGCTGTCTTTATCCCACAGCGCAAATATGTGTGCATCCTGGCATCTTTCCTTCCTTTCCTCTGCCCCCCTTCCTCCCTCACAGTACAATGTGATCATGTGATGTTGTTAATCTTTCAACAAAGGCCTCTTTCTCTCTTTCCTCGTCTCCCATTTTCCCTTTTCTTCATTTCCATTTTATTGTACAGGCTTGCCTCGTCATTTTCTTCTTCTGTAGTCTCTTGTTTTAGCCTGTATTTCCTGTAGCACTCTCTTACCCAGTTCTTTTGAGCCCTGGCTGTCACTGGCAAGTTCTCCCAGTTTGACCAGTGCATCAAAGTATCCTTTAGCTGCTACTGTGACTCCTGTATAGCAGAGAGAGAGAGAGACAGAGAAAGAGACTGGGCATGACACAGCAGGCTGACTGCTACACAACACATAATTGTTTGGCTGGCAACGTGTTGATTAACATAGAGATAACTAGAGATAACACTAGAGATAAATATACACTTGTTTAAAAAGGTTGTATGATACTTTTTACAATTTTCCCCTGAGGTCCCCTGAAGTTTAGGCAAGTCATAGTAGTCTTATAAATCATATAAGAACAATCATATTGTTTTTTTAATGACTAGGTTCAAAACTTCATCTTAGTGTGACTAAACATTTTTGGACTGTGGAAAATTGTAATCTTCATAACACGATCCCTTTAGGTAGTAATGTGCTACCTGTCAGAGCCTTTTCATAGTGTTTCCCCATGGTGACAAAGTTCTTCAGACTAGGATTAAACTGGTCCAGGATTCCCTGAATTACAGAACAGTTACAACAACAGTTATTCAATTATGAAATAATTATTAATATATTAATTAGATAATTACCAAAACATAAGAAAAGAACAAAAGGAAATTCATAAATCCTTTTGGATTAAATTTTTGCTTTCATAACTGGATAAAGTCATTTGTCTATTAGATGAGATTAGATCCACCCTGTAGTGTACAGTATGAGCAGACGCACCTTATAGACATTTTCTGTCATCTTGTTGACCTCAGCTGAACGTGACATTGTGATTCTCTTCAGCTTTAGGTCCACAGCTAAGCATCACATTTAGATGTCAGGAAGTCACAGCACGCCTGGCAATATGGAAAACGAGAATTTTTAAAATATAATACATATTTTTTTAAAGTATACCACACTGTACACAGGATCAGATGTAATCAGGATGGACACAATGTACTACAGTTTATTAAACAATTTAAATATATACAAATAATTTGGATACATTTACATTTAAAGTGATCTCTCGCAAAAAATTGTGTTTCTGGTTTACTGAATGTGAACAACAATTTCAAGTTGCAAATTGAAGATAGTTAAAAGTGTTACTTTAAAACACTTATTTTATTCACTTTTAAATTCCCGTGCTGAGTTTATGTGTAAAGCGACTGGGAATTTACAAGGTCTCTCTTTGAGGTTTCTCTTTCAAGGTTTCTCCATCATTTACTAAATAAAAGCCCAACTATAGAAATTTGTATGAGTGTCTTATGTGTATGCTTACAAAGGTTTTAGTTCATGTAGTTCAACACTGAGAACCTTATATGGTGCTTTAAATTTCAAAAGAATTTGAAAAACAAGTGCTGGTGGTAGATCCCTCTCCTTCTCGTATTTGGCACCCAAACTTTAGAATAGTCTTCCCAGTGTTGTCCGGAAGGCAGATACACTCTGTCATTTTAAATCTAGACTAAAGTCCCATCTCTTTAATCATGCCTACATACAGTCATATGGATTTATTACTCAAATCCCTTAAGGGTTTATTAGGCTGCATTAATCAAGTAAACTGGAACCAGGAACACTTCCCACAAGAACAGATGTACTGGCTTCACACTAAATCTGTCTGTCTTTCATTCCCTAATGTCCTGTAGTCAGCTGGATCCAAACTCTGAGACCAGATGGTGGGGGACTGGATGAAATGACCCCGAGACAGATCATCAGGATTTGATAGACTTTTTTAGTAAACCTATTGTTATATACATGACAACTTTTAGCTTTATTTTGTTCCCTGCTTAGTCACAGAAGTGTGATGTCATGGCTGCAATTAGTAACATTATGCCTCACAAGTTTTTGTTGGCACGATTTCTCAGTGCCCGACATATTATCAAATATAATTGGAACCATCAGTTTTTCATCAATAAATAACTATAAATCATCATAATCAACTATGTTCGTATCTAAGACAGTTACAAATTGCAGCTTTAACGTGCCAGAGGAGAACTGGCCCTCCTGGTCGAGCCTGGTTTCTCCCAAGGTTTTTTTTTCCACCTATACATTATTGGAGTTTTGGTTCCTTGCCACTGTCGCCCTGTTGGCTTGCTTGCTGGTATGAAACATGCCTAGGGTTTTTAAATTGTAAATGTCTAATATTTTATTGTATATATATATACATATAAATTTTTTTATGTATGTATGTACCTGTACTACTTTTGCATGTTGTGTACTTCATGGTACTATTGCAAATCTATGGTACTATTGTAGGCTTTCCTGTAGCTCAGTGGTTAGAGCATGGCGTTAACAACGCCAAGGTCATGGGTTCGATCCCAGTGATTGCACATACTCAGAAACAATGTATAGTACAATGCAATGTAAGTCGCTTTGGATAAAAGCGTCGGCCAAATGCATAAATGTAAATGTAAATCCCTTATACCCCTGTCCCATAAGATGTTATCTATTATATGTCATCCCTATGTAAGCTATAACGCATATCTTGCTTAACAATTTTGTGGTTTTATCGGTTCAGTCAACTCTGTATTCATAAACATACTATAAACCTAGTATACCTAATTAGTCTTATACATCCCACACATATTATTTGCAATAATACCATTAACATGTCTGACATTTGTTCTGTGTTTTTATTATTATTCTTTGTTTCTCTATGTAAAGCTGCTTTGAAGCAATGTAATATTGTAAAAAGCGCTATATAAATAAAATTGAATTGAATAGACATCTCATAATTTTGGTGGCATAGCATGACAAAATGAGGACTCCATGGGCCACCCATTTTAGTAAACCTCTTGTAATTTTATAGTCTGAGTTTTCCCAAAGCCATGATAAGATGTTATTGCATGTCTTGGGTTCATGAAATTGAGTCCGGGAGGTCATTCTTCCCTGGAGAAGAACAATGCCAAACCCAAGTCTAAGAGTCAAAACACTGAATAAACACTGTTCTTACTCTCCTTCCCTTGGAAAGATCCTGAATGAAACAAGAGTTTCACAGTGTTTACGCCAGGTCACCACATTCATGCGTCAAGAATTCGACCTATACTGTATAAAGTTTGTTAGATCATTTCCCTAAAGCCCCTTAATAAACATTCTCATTGCAAAGTTTTTTTTATCTGTGATTTACTTAAAAATAATAACATACACAAGTATGACCAATGTTATACAAACCAGATCACCAGCCATTTTATAGCATTTACTTGTTAGATCTGGTAATCAAAATGATCAATATGCCCCGACCTGGGGCAGGTTATTTATTTGAGAGCATTTTAATGGAAGATTAGGGTAAAGTTTAAAATGGGATTCTAGTTATGTAACACACAGTGAAAAGCTCAAGTGACAGATGGATAAGATAATGCATGACATTTAACACTGCACAAAGAAACTATTCGTTGTGTAATCAGTAATCAGCCAATCATTTAAAAAATGAAGAAGAAGCCTTAAATGTGCTTTGTATAACGTCTACATTTATGGGTATAATTTTCATCAGATTTATTATTTATCAATAATGAATAAATTTGATATTAAGACAAACAATAAAACATTTACCAGACTTCATTCATACAAGAATCAGATCATGTAGAAAAAAACTAAACTTGCGTGTTGGTTTACTATAGAAAACAAACATCCACAGATAGAATAATCTAATATACCAGACAATTTTATTCGTTTAAATCACAGGGCACTTGTTGAGCTGTAAGTCTTTCTGTAGATCAATTATTAGTTTAAATAAAAAATTTCTTAACTCCAGTATAGCGGGGCATCGGTTGTGTTATAAGGAATTCTTACCTTTTCTCTGTTCATAGTTTTTTGCTGCTTTTTCCGATCTGTTAATCTTCTTCCTAGTCCTGCACTTTTCTTTCTTTAACTTTCTTCTTCAGTAGTGGGGGTAGTTTGTTTGACCCAGCAATGCACTAAATCCCTCTTCCACCCCTCACCCACTCATCTTTTCCAAACTCCTAACATGAATTCAGGTCAGAGGATAGTCGGTGCCGTTCAGCGCCGCTCCTCATTGTTTCCCTGATCACACTCAGTCTTTTATGAACACATCACTTTACATCACTTTTATGAACTTTACATCTTCATTTAGCTAAAAATCTCAGTTTACACACTATACTCTCTTTATGCTCAGTCTCTGTCCCGGATAATGTCTTTCTACTTACTGCCTCTATCTCTCTCACTGGGGCTGAATGTCAATGAGCTAACGGGACTGCAATCTGAATAGCGGCTCGACTAAATAATGACTGGCCTGATGCCGCCACCACTCATTACTGCACTGCAGCACATTTAACACCCGACAGCTCTCCAATCTCTGACTTTCAAACAAATAAGAAATAAACATTGTCTTCCTTTGCGTTGCGTTCCTTTGCTTTTTACCAACATTTAAAAATAGCTGCAGACAAATTATGCTGGGATTTTCGGAACCAATTTCACTTTGTAAATTAATGATATTACTCTCTTGTATACTTCTTTTTCTGGACAAAACTTTGGCACGTAACTCGTCCCATATAGTTTGTCGTAAACCCATGAATGAGGTGTCAAATCGAACGGGTTATTGTGAAGAGGTGTGCTATGACTTTTATAAGCAATCATGTACGACGTTTTAGGGCGTACAGAAAAAATGGGTGAAAAAATCCTTAGACATAACATTGGGCCAAAATTTGTGACATCATAGCTCCGCATCAGAATGTAGTAGAGACTTGGGGGTAGGCTCATATCGCTCTGCCTAACAAGCAGCAACAAACGTGACATCACAACTTCATAGCCACACCCTGGCAACCTGATCTTTGTAATGTCATAGATCCACATCAGAATGTTGTAAAGACTTGGGGGGGGGACTCATATCACTCGGCTTAGTAAGCAGCAGCGAACGGTGACGTTTCAACTTCATAGCCACGGTTATGTAACTGGTTGCTAGTGCGTGGCTATGAAGTTGTAATGTTGAGCGTTATGAGCCCACCTCCACATCTATGACAATGCGGGCACACGCCTCCTCAATAAGCCGGTTGATTTGACACCTCCTTCATGGCTCTTCAAGCACCACTAATAAGCACCACTAATAAGTATGCAAGAGAGTAGTAGGGATGCCTTGCTACGCAAGCATGCCATCAGTTAACTGTTCTAACTCAGTAGAAGCCCAAAACATTAAAAAAAACTCATAAGAAAAAACGTCTCGGTTACGTATGTAACCCTTGGTACCTGATAGAGGGAACGAGGAGATGTGTCGATTTTTTATATAAAAGGCCAATAAAGATTGGCAAGATAATTTGCGGGTATATAAGTGGGCTGGCGTGCAACATGCACTTAGATATTGTGCTGAGGAGTCGCAGACGGTCACAACTCCCAGTGGTGCAGTTCAGTACTGTGGCATGAGGGACACAACGTCTTGTCCCCTTTATCAGGGAACAAGACCTCTATCCCTCTATCTCTTTCTGTTGGTTGTTATGTCGATGACGACACTAGGGGTCCCTATGCGAAGCACCACAGGAGCTAATCTGTGCTATGAGCTATGCTACGAGCTTTGGCCAGTTGCTGGGCAAAGCTGGGACAGCATTCCACCCTTCTGCTGATAGGGGAAACACTACGGAGACCACATCCTATAATAGGTGCCATGTGGTAAATACAACATATGGACATACCAGACAGGAGTACACATATGGAAAACTACTGAGAAGGCCCCTATCTAAGGAGAGGGTGTCTAGACTCACTAGCAGTAAGGTAGAGGAATCCTTCCAAGGGCAAGACACAGATCTTACAAACGGGAAAACCTAACCTGTGGAGATACGACATACGGGATTATCCAGGCGTGGGGAAGGGCACAGAAGCAAGCTATAAACTCCCCCGGTTGCCATCATAATCAACCTGCAGAATGCGCCCCAAGCCAGAGCCCAGGAGGATGCAACTCCCCTAGTGGAGCGCACCCTGATACCCAGGGGGCTCTGCAGTCCCTGTGTTTGGTAGGCCATGGAAATGGCCTCCACAATCCAATGGGCCAACCTCTGGAGACACCCTTCTCCTTCTGCTGACCTCTGAAGCAGACAAAAAGCTGGTCAGAGCATCTAACGCTCTCTGTGTGGTCCAGATAAATATGCAGTATGCACTTGACACAGCTCGGACAGGGCTGGGTCTTCCTCCCCAGCAGGGAGTGATTGCAGGCTCACCACTTGGTCCCAAAAAGGAGTAGTAGGAACCTTGGGCAGGTAGCTCCAGGCAGTCACACCTTTCTTTGAGTGTTTCTGCTGTATTTGTTTTGATCGGACTTTAATTGGGCTGGTCTTGTTAAGACATGTGACAGCCTGTGGCACAAGATGGATTACAGAGAAAGGAGAAGAACTACATGTTTACAGGGACTGAGCACTTTCCTGTGCTGTGTACATTGGGGTCTATTGAAAAAATTGTTTACCGTAACACAGATAATATAAAATACTCCAAATATCTGACATTCCTGTAAGATTTTCAGGTAAGCTTTTCACTTTATGTTAATCATATAATTTGTAATGCCAGTTTTTAATGTATTGTATTTTGTATTTGAAACAAGTAGTCTCAAAGTTTTAGATTCATCTGAACATGAAACATGAAAGCAAGTCTTAAGATGCATCTTTTGAATAAACTGTTCCAAACATTTTAGGTTATTTAAACACAACAGGTAAATGTAATAAAATGGTTTCAGGACAGTAGGCTATTGAATGCTATAAAGTTATGTGTGCATTTTGCACTGAGGAAAAAATATGGGGGACAATATATATGTCAACTGTTGATACTTTTTGGATACTGTAGAATAAAAGAATGTTGTTGAGTAGACTTAAAGAGGGACAGAGAGAGAAAGAGGAAGAGAGGGAGTTGGGGGAGATTACACTTGATTAAAAAAACTAAAGAGACTACACTTGATTAAGCTTTCTACAACTGTTTTGTGACTGAGCTGGACTAGTAATACATGGTGATAGGATAGGACATACACAGACCTGCCTGGATCTGTATACAGTTTCACAGGTAAGTACACACTAAACACACTTCAGACCATCTGACGGTAATGAAGAAGGCTTTATGATTATCAAATCAAATAAAACTGGCAGCATCATTTATATTTTTTTAGTCTCCAATTATACTAATTGTATTCTGGTTAGATTATTTCTTCATATCTCTCATTGGTTTTTGTTATTTCAGGGGCATAATGTTGGTGAAATGTAGATGCAGATGTTGAGACAGAGATTACCATATGTGTGACTGAGTGCTTGTGTTTGACCAAAGTGTGTATGACATTGAGCTCTATGTCTTTCAGTGAAGCTGTAATATGAGATTTTAAGGGTTTGTTTTTGAAGAGAAAAGTCACAGAAGCAGATTAATGCAAAATATGTTCTTTGTGCCCAATTTATTCTCATTGCTTTTTAGAAGATACAAATATAGTTGTTATGGAGGAGACCTCCGCATCATGTCCGCCAGCGAGAACCGTCACCAGAGTACTAGAAACATTTCCGGACTACAACTCCCATAGACCTTTTCATCACTTCCTGTTTGTCACGTGCTTCATCACATTTCCTGTTTATCACACGCTCTCTCACGCGGACTATTTAAACGCGCAGTTTTTGAATGTTCTTTGCGATGTCTTGTATTGCCCTCCCGCGTACATTTCAGAGTGTTTTACCTGGTTGTTTTGCCTGGCTGTTTTTGGACTGATTTATTGGATTACGGATTGCTTGCTGCCTGCCTACGACTCTTGTTTGGATTACGTTTTTGATTGTCTGTTGCCTGCCTTTTTGGACTATGCCTGTTATTGGATTACGCTTGTCTACCGCCCCGCCTGGACTATTGTTTTTGAGTATTGCCTTTTCCTGTATTGCCTGTCTGACCTGTTAAATAAAAACGCTGCTTATGAATCCTCACAACCCTGCGTCTTCATTACAATAGTATTAAAGAGGTATCATTAATAAATTTCTTTATAAGACTGTAACTGACTTGTTCTGAACAAAGAATGAAAATAAATTACAATTAGTTTGGATTATCCTGTCGCCTGAGAGCTTTCAATGAATAAAATGCAATATGTACTTAAGAAACGACGTGTAATTAGTGATGAGGAGGGTCAAAAGGATTACAAGTAAATACACCTAGTGTCTGAATGATAAATAACCTTGGCGAGCAAGAGGCTGAAAAATACACAGTAAGCTGTGGGAGATACTTTTTCAGGATTTAAAAAGAAGAGGACAGATGTGAGTGCAATCTCAGAAACAAACTGAAGAACCAAACTCTAAATTCCCACAACACACGCGAGCCAACAACATCAAATATTTCAGGGACATCCTCTATTTGCTCAACTTATTGAACAATTAGGGTGAATTAATTAACATTAATATTAATAATTAATACTATTAATAAACATGATGTTCAACATGTAAATGGATTTTCACGTTCCTTTTTGCTGTCCATCTTTATGTATGTGCTGCCACTGGAATACCAGGTTCAGACTACAGCCCCCACCCTCGATTTCTTTGTAACCCCCTTCCTGTCGATGCTGACCTTGGGTGTTTCCCCACAATGGGTGGTCCAGGTGGCCCCAGTAACGCACACCACAGTGGGCCAAATGGGAAAAGCAACAGCAACTGGTTTGGTATGTCTAAGGAGGCAAAGGCAACAATCCTGTACCTGCGGGAGAATTTGGTGCACCAGAAAGAAACCATCCTGTACCAAAGGGAGACTATCAGAGAGCTCACTGCCAAACTAAACCTCTTTTAAGGGCTTTAACCATGGCATGAGCAACCATGAAGATCACCCACACCACAAACTGCATCCACACCACACTCACCACACCTACCTGCCAATGCCTGATGGCGCTTACCTCGGGTGGATGGAGTCTGATGGTCCCCATAGAAACCGTGGACTGGAGCTAGGTCATTATGGGGATGGGGTTCAAGGGCTTTCCCATGGGAAAGCTGGTTAAGTGAGACGCACATCACTGGGGAGATGACCCCTTCACCCTCATTCACACCAGAGCAGATGAGCAGGATGCTTCAGAACTTGAAGAAACGGCTGAAGAATCTGCAGGTAGAGTAGATAGGATGAAGAAAAAGAATGATGATATTTGAGGGCTTTTATTATTTTATAATTATCTATATTGCAGATAGTTTACTATAGTATTTGCTACAGATTTTCTTCAGCTTTTTAATAAATGGTAAAAAAAATACTTTATATACTTTAAATACTTTATACTTCCATATTTTTGTTGCTGAGGTTGCAGACCATGTGTCTACTTGTTTAGGAGCAAATTAATCTTAATATGCTAGCAGATGCTAACTGCACGATAACCATGAGGATGCCAACAACAAAACTACTCATGGCATAAAATATGTGGTAATACAATATGGATTACAGGTTTGGAATTTTGTTGGGTTGCTATTATGTCTAAAACAATATCTGTTTCTTGAAGCAAAAACTGTTGAAACTCTTCTATACAGTATTAAACAATGCACCTATGCTATAGTACCTATTTGCTTAGTCTATTGTGATTGTATTGTGTTTCCAGATGGGAAACATCTCCACCACATACTCTAACTCACTGAAGGATCTCCGGCAGAGGAAAATCAGTGCACTATAACAGCAGATACAACACCATCCTGCATCATTAATTACTATTTTCAATCAAAAGCCATGACAATGAGCACCAGGACAATGGTCACCATGGCAATGAGGTTTCTGGCTTTGTGAGGACACAGAGAAGCATCAGATGGGGTGCACAGCAAGTTGGATGCAGTTCTAAATCATTTGCAGCACAGGCTAGCTGACACAGTTGGGACCACAGTAAAGCTGAAAAATCTCTGTGACCTTGATCATCAAAAATTAAATGCCCCCGCTAGAAAATCCTGTTAACTGGAGGCAAATGGTTTCTTTCTTGATAAAGCTGGTCAGTTTAGACATTGATTGGACGTGAAGGTGATCAACTATACCATCTGCCGATGGTCCAGATTTCAACCTGGCTTTTCAGCCTAACCGATATGGTCATCTTGCAAAGCTGGTTAAAGATGAAAGGCAACTTTGGACCAGCAACAAATAATTATTATTTAGCCTATTACCTGGCTTTTCCAGCAGGACACTCACATGCAAAACTTGACAATATGATCATCTTCACAGGCTCTAGAAAGAACAACAAAGCCAATGAAGCTTTCCAGATCAGCTTCCCAATACGAACAAACTACATGCACGGTAGTGTATACTCTGCTGCATGAGATCTTCTCTTTCATGCTGTGTCTCTGGATTAAGGCTGGCATTGGACCTGGACTCGGAACACCGCTCTCCTACTCCATCCCTAGTCAGGCCAATAAGCTAGTTCTTATTGAGTGGGACAACAACACGATGGAACTGCTGGTTGATGACAGAGTAAGTGAAAGAGCGGGAGACAAGAATAAGAGGAAAGAGAAATCCTTCCCAACATCCTGAACAATCATGCACAAAATCTAGTCAGAACTACTAACATAATATGGAACCAATTATTATCCTTCTGGGAATTCAGTATAACACAAAACCCATAACTAGATGTTTTTTTAGACATTTCATAGCCCTGCAGAAACAGCAGCTCAAATCAATTCTATTTTACACTAAGCAAAATTTGGCATTACTCCAGAAATCTGAAGTTGTATGATTGTGTTCCGAATGGGATTAGGCATTCAGAAGAGGAGTGATAACTTTATTTATTTGCAATGTGTATGTGACCATATTTCCAAACAATAGCAGTATGATTACTAACAACAGTATGCTTTTAAGACGAAAAGTAATTTACTAGTCACTAGGTGGTTGACCGGAATACGGCCTTTAAGCTTTATGGTGAGTTTGGCATGAGCAATCACTATTAAGAATGCATAGTTTACATTTTCTCATACACAAATGTAATTTCTCTGAAAAGATAATTAAATAATAATTGTACCAAACAATAATAGACAAATCTGTGTTTGTAAAAAAAACTTATTTAAAGCTGTAGTATGCCTGCATACAGTGTATATAATGACTTACTGGCAGACAGCAGCTACCAAATACATTAACATGAGCTAACAAATAAATCACCAAAGTGATAAACGTCATAATTGTTACGGTGGAGGCCCCAGCCTCCTCTCCACCGCGCCACCAGAGGGAACCATCACCGGAATACTAACCAAAAACCCATCTGAACTACAACTCCCTTAATGCACTTACCTGGAGCTGATCACTTCCTGTTTGCCACCTGTTCCTGGTTAACCATCTCCCATATAAACTGGACATTATTATTCAGTCTTTGCGAAGTTTTAATTTGCCTTGTGCATCATTACTGAGCGGGTTTTCCCCTCTCTATTATCTATTAGCCTTTTTGTGTATGATCTGGATTGTTTACTGTTTACCGATTGTTTGCTGCCTGCCCTTTGTTTTTGGACAATTTATCATTTATCATCTATGATATTGTTAGATTGTATGTTAGATCTTTCATAACTTTTATGAAAATATTTTTTTTACATATACTTTACTATATACTATATATTTTCATCTCTCAGTGATATACCTCTTTAGATTCCTCACATTACCCGTTCTTCTAAATTGATTTAAAGCACTATATTGTACAAATTTCTGTACTAAACAATCTACATCCCACCACTGTGTTTGCCTTCCTATCTTGTTAATCAAAATCTGCCTACTACATGTAAACAGTCTGTCAAGATCATAGCTGTTATATCAGTATTTTCTTCCACTGCAGTAAAAGAATTGCTAAAGAAACTTCCATTTAAAAGATAAGATTCTTTGCAGTCTTTGCAGAAACACACTACATCCAGCTGCGGACATACATGTAAAATTACTATCAATATATTTTACAGCCCTTCCATTTACAAAACGAATATTTAAACAAAAGGTCCAAGAATTTCCTTGAGTGTCAAAAGCCCACACAGTTAAACAAGCATGTATTTGGTGTCACCAAATTTTTTATATTTAATCCCAGTCTTTAATTTTTATTCCAGGACACACTAGGAGGTAGTTTTGATGCTATGCAGGCATTTGTTGGTAAAATCTCAGATGTGCAGATGTGGTCTCACAACTCATGATATCTACAGCCTGGCTTCTTGTGGTGGCCATTGCACTGGTGACATCATCGCCTGGTCGGAGTCAATAGTGGAGTTGCATGGAGGGGTCACGAAATACCCCTTTTACCTCTGTCACTAAAGTCTAGAGTGTATAAACTCAGACAAAAGGTAATTCTTATGTTTTTAGTACTGAACAGCAAAATGTAATTTAGATCTAAAACTCGTTTTGAAGCACATCAATGATTTGAAACCTGGTTTTAATGCAAAACTTTAACACCAGTTCTTTAAAACACATTGCCCTCTGTTTACATAAGAAACATGACCCCCATTAACTCCACATGGATCAGTTTTGTATGGTTATCATGCATTTCTGAAGTTAATCTTGTCTTCCTGAATTTTGTTCTACCTCCTAAATGGTATTTTAGTGTCATTAAATGTTTTGATTAAAGCAGTGGTTCTCAAACCTTTTCAGCGGGAGGCCCCCTTGTTTAAGATGAATCCTTTTGTGGCCCCCCCAAAAAAAACTCATGATGAGAACATTGTCAAACTTACGATTTTACTTTAAGAATTTTGGAGTATACCTAAAACAAATGACTTTATACAATGCCGGAACATCAATTCTCTTTATAGCCTTATTTCTCTGATGTTGAATATTAAAAATGCGTATAATAAAAATATTTTATTATTTTTAAATATTTCTGATTTTAAATACATAATATTTTACAAACGACATCCCTGATTGCATAGATGTAAAGGTTTAAAATATTTTCCCAAACTACAAATTTCTATGCGCCCCCCCAGCGCCTTCTGGTGGCCCCCCAGGTGGCCGCGGCCCCCAGTTTGAGAACCACTGGATTAAAGTATATGACATATTTAATTCAATTCAATTCAATTTTATTTATATAGCACTTTTAACAATGTTACATTGCTTCAAAGCAGCTTTACATAGAGAAACAAAGAATAATAATAAAAACACAGAACAAATGTCGGACATGTTAATGGATGGATGAAGAAAAAAACCTTGGGAGAAGCCAGGCCTGACCAGGAGGGCCAGTTCTCCTCTGGCACGTAAAAGGTGCAATTTGTAACTGTTTTAGATACGATTTAGATATAAGTTGATTTTGATGAGTTATAGTTAATTATTAATGGAAAACTGATGGTTCCAATTATATTTGATAATATGTCGGGCACTGAGAGATCGTGCCAACAAAAACTGGTGAGGCATAATATTACTAATTGCAGCCATAACATCACACTGCTGTGACTAAACAGGGAACAAAATAAAGCTGAAAGTTGTCATGTAAATAACGGTAGGTTTACTAAAGAAGTCTATCAAATCCTGATGATCTGTCTCAGAAACATTTCATCCAGTCCCCCACCATCTGGTCTCAGAGTTTGGATCCAGCTGACTACAGGACCTTGGGGAATAAAATACCTCCTTATCTTAGACAAATCTCAGCATTTATTCATCTTTGTCAATAACCTATTAGTTAATACAAATACAGTATTTCATTGTATGTTCATTATATGTTAGTTCATTGTGCATTTACTAATGTTAACAGATACAGCTTTTAATTAGGGGTCCATAAGAACCCTATTGTTTTTGTAAGAATTTTCTTCTTATTATTATTAGGGTTTGAAATATGTAGCGTTATTGTAAGTTTTAGGAATTTTAAGGGTTTGAGCGTGAAGTACTGAAACATATTAGTTTACGTATACAACTTGGTTCCCTCAATTAGGGAAAAAGATGCTGCGTCACAGTTTTGAGCGTTTCCAATTAACCCTGGTTTGTACTGTGTATCGATCTCTGACTGTTTATCGTTTATGCCTATTGGCCGCCTGCCTTGATCCCTGGACTGTGTATGTTTTGTGAATGGTATCTGCCTGTTCTCACCATTGCTTGTTTGCCGTTGTCTTGTCTACTCTGCTTTGTTTACCAGTTGCCGATCACTGCCTGTCTGACCACAAGCAATAAATACGCTGCAAATGGATTCATTACACATGCCACGTAACCTTTAAAGTCACCTGCAAAAGGTGTCATCAGATTCTAAGTCTGAAGGAAGGCTGTGCAGGCATGACTGAAATGCATCTGACAGCATCTGCTGTCATTTGTCTGGCCACTTGAGGCTCAGCTTTTCGACAGCCCAAGAAATAACCTTGATCAGCTCATCATCAAGTTTAGAAGAAAGCGTACAGTGGGCTTTTGAAGCAGGCATGAGCTCATCTGATCTGCGGAGACCGCAGGAGAAAAGAGAAAAGGTGGCACCCATCTGACACTGCCGTAAACTGAGCCTTGGCAGATGTGGGACCCGAACCACTAGGTGGAGCAGCTGGCTTCATCAGGATTAAAGAGGCAAGCGGAAGTGGAGCAACATCAGTGGAAGCAACCCGCACTGAAGACAGTCATCTTAATAGCTGACCAAGCATGCTGCACACATATCATACTTTTTAAACTTTTAACTGCTCATAATTCTTTCTCTTTCTAACAAATTTCCTAGATCTTACATTTCCCAAGTCTTTCCTAGGTCTTCTTTTTCCTCACATATCCTGCCTGACACTCAAAATAAACAAGCATCCTGAGGACAAGAAGTTGATGGCGTCTCTTGCAGGCGGCTATTAAGATTATGTTACCCACAGATGCCATTATGCAGTGTTGAGTTCCCTTTAAAGGGGAACCCTATTGACTCTGTTAGGAGTAGTTTAAGTTTCAAGTGTGAAGCACTGAAACCCTTTTCTTTTTGTTAGGATTTTTATTAGGTGTTTAAGCGTGAAGTGAGAAAACCCTACTGTAATTGTTACGATTATTTTATTATTAGGGGTTACAGCGTATAGCGTTTCTCGGATGGGTTAATGATTGATTAATGAACGTTTGACACAGACAGATATTGATGTCATATGTTACATCTCCTAAGTCTGAAAAACTTTCCTTCTCAAAACACTGCTGTCAATTAAACCACTCTTTAAATATTTGAGAATATTTAACAAAAACTCAAGTTTAACTTCACAGATACGTTTAATATGTGAAAAAAGGCCACAAAAAAGGTTTCATAAAAGCAAGACTAATAGTTAATGATCAACCATTCTATCTCATGTGTGTAGGCTGCAGTTTTATATTTCATCCACTAAGAGGATTTACATAACAATAGGTTTTTATATTTAATAAATATTTTTATAATGACAACATATTTTGTTGTAACATCAAACCCCCTTAAACAGGTTGCAGAAGTCACTTGCTTTATCTTATTTGCACTTAAGAATTAGGCTAATTCTAATTTGTTGTACTCTTTAAAACATGTCTACTGTAATGGAATTTTATATGGAAGACAGGACAAGTACAAGAATATTTTTTTCAATAAAGGCACATTTCTTGTAAGCTCACACCAGCTCAATAGAAGCAGCAATTTACAAAAACTTTCACACACTACTGTACTATGTTTCTGGGTGTAATATTATTATGCTAGGCATTTTAAACTGAAATGGTCCAACACAATTCCAAAGACTAGTAAAGGTTATTTAAAAGTCGTATGGCAGCAAGATGATTTGAAATTATTATTGTCATTTTAGTTCATGTTTAGTTGTATCACACACAGCTCTCTGTATAGGTCTTTATTGTGAGGGAATACATAATAAAAGTTTTATTTAATTATTCTTAAAATATTGGCATTTAAATAAGGCCTTTGACTTTTTGATTTTCAAACTATGCATGTTGTTCCAGCTGTGAAGTTGGTGTGAAATGGTTATTTCAGGAATGGTTTTAAACATGTATATACTAATTTTGACAACATTTTGAAATCGTATATGTAATACAAAATATATTTTTGCACATGCAGCCAAAGGCCTTAAAGCGTATGAACCATGATAATTGTTGCTTGCAGCTATATTTATTTTTTTGCTCTTTAACTGTCTGGGAGCAAATAATGTAAGTTGCAGATAGATAAAGCTGGTGAAATGTGCAAAAATCCCACTGCTACTCAGGCGCATTTGATCTCCTGAATCCCGAAACATATGTCTCGATTTTATTTCTGTCTATAAAAGTTTCACGCCATTTTGTATTTTTCCAAAAAGTACTTAAACTCCTCCTCATTTGTCTGATTTGTTTAAAACCCTCATGACAAAAAATGATCCAAATAATTGATAATCTAATGTTAACAGGCCGATATCTTCTAAATGCAAAGTCCAAGCTGAATAAAACGTTCAGTTTCTTCACAGTCCTTGCATTAAGCATTAAATAGTGCATATCTAATTTTTTTGTTTAGTGATAAAGTTTTTCCTCTCTTCTTCTTTTTTAAAGAAATAACATTTTTGAACTTATCTCAGCCCATTTATCCAATTTGCATGTAACTTACCATGCATTGTCCCCAGACCCTCATGACAAACAGTTATCCAAGTAATGGGTGATTCATTTAGCAGATGTAATTTTTTATATTTGTTGGGTGTGGCCCATTAGGGCTAATATATTTTGTGTACACAAAGGTTTAGGCTCACAAAATGTGGAAAACAAAATATTCTGACCTAACATGCATAGATTCAAATATTTTTAATGAAAGGGGGGCGACCACTATTTTTAAATAATCACGTCAACTCTAAGATAAAGGCTGTAAGTTCTTATTTTGTTTACTAGGGTGTAGGCTAGAGATTAAATAAAACATTTGATGTTTTATTTACTAGAGATGATAAAACATTTTAGTCTAACACTGCCATCAGTGTTTCAATTCATAGAAATACATTTATGGAACCATGATACACTGATAATGTTATCTGAGTTTTATAATAGGTTAGGTCAGTTGAATTCACTTCAGATCAATTTCTACTGACCAAAAAGCTACAGCATTATACTAGAAAAGCCATGATCTCTGTCAGTTGTGCACTGTCAATTTCACAATGCTCTGACGTCGGCCGATCAGCGTGTGTATGCGGAATACACAGTGGAATAAACAGTAAAAGAGCAATTCCTCAGACCACGTTGCACACGCCCACGTCGCACACGCCCACAACAATGTTTGTTTGGACAATAAAATAAGTTGACAACAATTATTGTCTGCTCAATATTTTTTATTTATAAAAAGAGAATTGTATTGTCCTTTTATAGAAAACACTTATTCATATCAAAATGCTTTCTAGGCTCTTGTGCAGTGCCATTTTTATGTAATTCCACTTGTATCTGGGCACACGACTTTTCCCATGGCCTCCCCCTGACTGCTTCTTGGTATCTTCTGTGCCACCCTATTAAAAAAATCCCAGAATCACCCCTGGTCCCAGCTGCTAAATTCTTCTGTCTTTCAGCCTATAGAGTCATACATGACTGAACATATCCTTCATCCATCCATAATAGAATGTCTATATATATGGAACATAGATATGCATATATTTGATTCATATATAATTGTTTGTCTTGACCTTTACAGTTTCTAAGTGGTGCTTGCATGTGTAAAACCTACTGCCACTATGCTAGAGCGTTGCCATGCAGCTGATAAGCAGATGGTTACTAAATGGTTACTAGACTATTTTGTGTGGATGCCATATAGTTGCCTTCTGGTCGAGTCCCAAGTCTCTTTATTATTCTGATCCCATTATGTCTTCAGTCCTGCATGCAATTTAAATTCTTTTTTAATTTAAAGGCATTTTAATAATTTTATTGTCTGACAGTCAATAATTTCAAGCCACTGTAACAAATTGCAAAGCGGATTATATCAACAAAACGATGTTGTTTAAAACACTATTTCATTCAGGGAAATAGTTGTCATTAAATATACATATTTTGTGGTACCTGATCAGCAGGAATGATGACATTAAAAAACAACATCAATGATATATACAAACACAGTTTAAGTGACCCTATTTGTGAGCACTAAGCGCAGTAACTGAATGCAATAAAACACCTCTCTTTAATAAGTCACATGATCTGATCTATCATTCACCTAAATTTTAGGCAATAAAATAATACCTGATGTTTTAGACATCAAACTGAATTAATGATCAGTGACTATCAATAACAAACAATGAGACCATTTTTATTGTTTATTAGAGCTGATTGGCACCAGAGTACCATAACTGATTTTTTCATTTATAAATGAAATTTAATTTATCATCTAAATTTCTGTGGCCAAACTATTGATATATACTCAAACACTGGAAAGGACATAAGATATGCTTTTTGTCTTATTGTATTCACAGACTAGCTGAAAGGCTTTGGCACCTTTGCACATGTCATGCCCAAACTATTACTTTAAACACAGTTTATAACTATGAATGTTGCAGTCAGTAGTTGATGCCATTTGAGATCTTTCTTAGTTATATAAGGCTTGTGGGTTAGCATACAATACAATTTTAAGCATATTACAGTTTTTCTGAATTGCTAAAACATTTCTCAAAACACAACCAAATCTTAAGACTACATTTACAAAGATTAATTATTCTGGCAAAATTAACTGCCTCAAAACCATCTAATCTGTGCTCAAAACCAAACAATGCTTTCAAAACATACACACAGCCAGTCAATATATAAAAACTACAGAGCAATCATTACAAAGTACATAAAAAAAATTGGAGAACACAGCACCCCAGGCATATAGTTACAAAGAAAACTTTATTGTATTTAGTACTCATACAGCATTTTTTCAAAAAACCAAAAAAAGAAAGACCTTAGTACTGTGAACATATTTAATCCAATGTTATGCTGTCAGATAATGGTCAATAACCCCTCTGGTGTACCAGGTCCAGCCTTGACAAGACTCAAATAGTTTCCTTGTATGCACTCCTGGTTTACATCCACTAAACAAAAACTGCAGGCTAGTAGCACAGAATTGTACTGTAAATGTCTGTGTACACCTTTTTGCCCCTTTTGTGGACAGGTTTACACTGTTGATTTCTTCAAAATTTATATTGTCTTTAACAACTTTTGCTGTATTTGCTTTGCTGTTGGATGGCATTTTTTTGTTGGACCACATCAACAATGAGAATCTCTGGCTGTTGGGAGAACATTTCAGGTCTTCTACTCCGATGTGGTAGGCTTGCAATTCTACAAAAATTAAAGTATTAAAGTTACTTTACATAAGTTGCATTATTTTCCCAGTCCACTGTATTTTGACTGTAAGTAAAGTCCTCATTTAAAAGACCAAAATAAAAAAACCAAACTGCCTTTTATACCTTTAATTTAACTGCCTATTTTATACCATCTGATCACATAATCAGAAACAAGTGTAAACTATTTTTTAGTTGTTGAGTTTAAACTATGACAACTGTGTTGTAGTTGTGTTCAACTTTTGTCCGCCTGTTCAGCGTTTTGCAAAACAAGTGTCACAGTGCAAAACCTGTTGTAGAGAAATAGTTTACAGTTTTGCAAAAAGTTTGCACGAGATTTGCAAAATGTGTCGTACTACCTAAACTTGTTAAAGGTTTTGACAGAGCAATTTGTTCAACAAATGTGTTTAGGACACTGAGAATCTGGTTCAGAAAATGGGTTTAGTGTTTTAGCAATTTAGAAAACTATAACTCCATATTACTGAATTTGGGTGATTTGTATTAGCAACTTTTACATTGGCAGCACAGCTTAAACCAGTTAAGAACTGCAGTACTAAGTATTACTGGCACTAGAGATGCCAGACTAGAGAAAGCTGTCATATAGTCTATATATAGTCTAACAGTAAAACTGTTTAAGTGCCATAAACATGGATCCTTACTCCAAAGTATTAAATTTGCCTCAATATCAAAGACATCCATTAATATAGTGAAGCATTTATACTAAATCGGGAAGAACATTTTTTTTTTCCACTAAGGTCAGGCAAAATGACCTGCTGAACAATTCTCATTACTCATAACTTTCCCATTATTAGCATATTTAAATAGAGCGGCTATTATGTTAGACACCGGAGGGCTATTAGTTTGTTTTTATAAAAAACACTAAAAATGCTAACGTATAAAAAAAATGAGACAGTGTTAGCAGACGCTTGCCACGTCACCATATACCGCCTATATTGAAATATGGAACGCTAACAGTTGCCTTACACATGCCTAAAATTTTGCTATTTGAGTCACCAGTTACAAAGATGCTTCAATTCAATACAACATGCAACCCCTATTCTTATTTTCTGCCCCCCCAAAAAATGTAAATGCTATCAATTTGTTTGTTAACAAACATAACATGTACTTACAAACAGAAAAGGCAAAATATATTGTACACTGAAATAAGCTGCCATAAAACTTCTTCAAACTGACCGTTTACAGAGTCAGAGGAGTAACTAGTGTTTTACGCAAGCATTGCTATGTCCTGCACATCTCTATGAATCAGGAACCATTCAAAAACATGTTCAAAATTTGTTTGTGAGACACACAGCAGCATACAGCTCTTTCTCTGGCCTACAGTTGCAAACACACATTCTGAAAGCATTTCAACAGAGTACCCTCATGTCTGGGTCATATTTCACCACATTAAAAAAAAATTAGAAATGTATTTTTGCCCCACCCCTGAATGGTCAATGTAAAACAATATCTCATTACAATATCGTGAAAAAATATATATGCAAATAATATTAAATTTAATTTGTATTTGTAACATATCACAAAAAGGCTTCATTTGTTAACTAGTTAACTAACAATTAACAATACTTCTACAGCATTTTTTTTTTAACATTTACAAATACATTTTTAAAATTAAACAATGCACAATAAATAATGAAACCTTTTTTATAAAGTGTTACATTTAATTGTATCATCATGATAGTGTTTTTGTCACAAACATTGTGGCATCCTGCAACAAAACTAAATGGTTTTAAAGCAGACTTTATTTACTTCATGCAAAATGTTATTTTCTCCTTTGGGGTGAAATGTGACCTGGACGTGGTTTCGTATGAAAGTCGAAGTTTAAACCTACTTTGGAATAACATTCCTAACAGGTAAGAAAAAGCCTTAAAAGTCCCCACAGACATGTAGGAAAGCTATTTAAGGATTCACATTTAAGGAAACGGTTAAAAAGATGTCTTCATGGATTAATTAATCTGGGGAACATCAAATTGGTCCCATACCCATAAACCACCTTAGTGACAAACTGAGTATAGCAATACTACTCTATAAACTGTAAAAGGTTTTATAGATATATCCCAGAACACATTAACAGTGAACTGAAAGCTGCAAATGTCATGAAACTGGTAGGTAAACTGATGTGATATGCTTAAATATGGGATATGCTTCTTATCTCATTTTTAATTTGTTATGTGTGAATAGCAATGACCTTCATTTACATCTTCATTTATAGCATATATAAACTCAAGTCATAACACTTTAAATTAACCCAGGCAGAACAAAAGCCTTCCAATCTACAAAGCTAGAGAAGGTCCTCTCTGATGAAAGCCATATTAGATCTGTCCCTGACAATGATGATGAAAAATACACCAGGCTGTTTGGTCGTCTACCCTGTAACGTGTAAACACTTTACAGTACGATGCTGTAAATAGCAAGCGAGAGGTCAAAAGCTACCAATATGTGTTAGTAAAGAGAGAGGTAAATAATGAGATAAAAGCCAAACTGACCACTACAACTAATGAAGAGGTGAGAAAGTGTGCAAGTAAAAAGGCAGTGGGATGAGGCAAATGTCCTGCAGAATAAATAAATAGCTCACCTGAAAAAAAAATTCTAGCATCATTTACTAACTCTGATGTTGTTCCATACCCATATGACTTACTCATTATTCTGACTCATGCATGGAACTTTGCTACTCTAAGGAGAAGAGCTAGGGCAAATGCCAACATTTAAACTTAAGGTTTTATTGCACAAAATTGTATGAAATATTTTTATGCTCCAACAGACAAAGTTAAATAGAACAATGTGAGGGTGAGTAAATGATAGATGACCATTTTTATGTTTGATTGCAGTATTTCTTTGGGGATGCAGGAAGAAGATTTATAAATGCCTGAATGTTTGTAGCCGAGATTATGTGGAACGTCAGCATGTAGTGTGAAGGCCTGTAAAGGTTAGCATTAAGACTGGTGAATAACACTGCGTAGTGTAAAGTGTAGCAGAAGTTTGTAGTCAACATCAGAAGAATAGATGCAAGAGATGGCAGACCAGTTCAACTGAACTCAAAAACAATTCAGTATCCAGGTTTTCCAACAAGATTCTTTTGTCCATAAAACCAGCCTAAGGGATTGTTTTGACGAGAGGAGCTACCTTGATGAAACAGTGAGAAATTGTTTGTTTCTCAGAGAATTTTTTTGCTGCTGAAGTAGAATGAGTGTAAGATTATGGTAGGATGGAGGGTCTCATGGTTGCTCTTCCTTTTTCTTTAGTGAAATACGTTTCTTCCTCGCTGCAAGCATCTCATAGAAAGGGTCCACGCTCACAGCAGATCTAAAAAAAAAAAAAAAAAAAAACAGCAAAGTCTATGCTTGCTTTTATTCTATTGCTTTCTGGCAAGCATTGTTTTTTTCTTTGGGAAATGCAAATATAGTTCAGTTATGCAAACAAAGGCTGATGAAAATTTACACTGTGTGAATGGCTTTGTTGCAAAAGGTTCCTTGTGTTCGTCTGGCATTGTTGCTCAGTGTTTTTTTAACCTTTCACTCATTCATATAGCGTGTCTACCTTCATGTAGTTGTCATGGATCACTTACTTGATGCTGTGGATCCATTCATCCTTCTCCTCTGGGGTGGGGGCTGAGATCCGGTACACCATGTGATTTCCCTCCACCACTCTGCCATCAGCCTCAGTCTTACATGCTTTAATAAGTTGTCCGCGGTTATTAGGGATATACAGCTCAAAACAGTTCTACATAGAGAAGAACACAATCCGTAAATTATTTTTGTTAAAAACAAAAACTAGTTATTGAGCAAGTACATAACACATTGGTGCTCTAAACTGTCTCCTTACTTTACCCTGATTCACAACAATAAGTTCATAATAATTTATAATTTAAACTGCCAGGTCAGATTCTGCAGAAAATGTCAGTTTGACTTCAACAAACATAAACAGAAGTATGTAAAGTAACATGCAATTTTATGTATTTAAATAGAGATGGCAATGGAGAGGCAAGAGTTATGGATTGCAACTTTAAATAGTCAGGCCTAGCATTAATTTAGATGTTCAAGCCTAAAACAAGCTGAAAAACACCTTTACATTTTAGCGATATGAGGGGATAACAGACTGATAACAGATAAAAGTACTGTTGTGCCCCTTAAAAAATCTCCTCAGCAAAATTCAATTCCACCAGTTTTCAAACTTTTCCCTACAATTGCCATGAAATGACATCTTTACAGCTGAGTTTATTGAAAATGACTCAGCTGACTAATCGAAAACCTGGAAGTATAACTGTGCATATGGTCAATAGACTGTAATTAGTTAGACAGAAGACTTACTGGCTTTCTGGGATCTTCAACCTCACGGATACTCAGATTCTCCAATGGAATGATGCCTCTGGGCTCCTTATCCTATACACACACACAGGCGCGTGCACACACACAGGCACGCGCACACAGGCACAAAATTAATCAGTCAGTACCATCAGTGGTTCAGTCAGTAAAAGACAATGTAGTCCTGTTAATAAAGACGTATAAGATATTGCACAATCAACTGGTCATTATCCAAAACTTATAGCGCTTCAGGATACCAGATTGTGACAAGTCAATAGAAACACTGTGTGACGTATATTTAGCCATTGTCTTTTTCTACACAGTTGTGCTAGTTTCATGTTCCTCATATCCTTCTGCATAATTTAACATCTACTCTGCAGGCACTTACCTAAACCATAATCATAAGAATAAACTAGAGTACATGCAGTACTCTAGTTTATTCTAGCTTTTTGTATTTGTATTTGTCATGAATCAATATTTCACATTCACTTATTTAATTATTCTGCCTTACATCAGGTCCTGATCCCGTTTACTTTGTGATAATGACTGGTTGACTGCACATTATCCTGCGTGTTATATGAATGTGACTTACTGTTGTGTATTCAAAGTAATAGAGGCAGTTATCTGTCAGAATGAACCACCGTCTCTTCCAGGTTTTCACGCGACCTCCTGAGAAACAAGATTTCACTGGATGAGAGGAGGACAACACAACTTGAATAGCTAGATAACACTGTTATAAGATTAAACAAATCAATACTTTTCTCAGTCTGCTAATACGTGACAGAAACCCACACACATTGTATTACTAACAAAACTGACTTTTTGCATTTCTGAAGAAAATGTTAATAATGCTTATTTACACAAAACTCACTGCGACAATGCTAAAATGTCTGTGGTGATTGTTTGCACACTGCTGTATTGTTGCTATGGTGTTTTGGGTGGTTGCTTACTGGCAAATGTCCTTACATAAGTGTAAAATATTTTGTGAAATGTAAAAATGCACATTTACCAGTGTGAAGGGGGCTACAAAGTTTTAATAAACTGGTACAGGACCAAAGGTTGAGAACCCCTGGGTTAAGCATAAACTATACTTTGTTTTTTACAAGTATTCCTACAAATGAAGTTTGCTTTCCAACGTATACTCTATTTGACTGTATATGAACATATACGATCGATGCATGCACACTACGACAATTACAGGTGCATGCACAAACGATATGCATACAGAAAATGTGTGGTATGAACAATTTAGCTGTGTGCTAATGTGCTAATGTACACTGCTGATGTCATTTTTCCATCACATGCATTGTACATGTACACTATCAGATATGTAAACTTTGAAATGTATTCACTGATGTTTAATACTTAACACAGTAAAAGTTTTTTAAAAGCTGAAGAATGTCACGTTTGAGCAAAAGTAACAGTGACAGTTGCTATACAATCCACACTAACAACAATATTCAGTCCTGTGATCACACTGTGCTAAGAGGTCCTTCTTTTCGAAGTGCTCTTGTAAGGGAAGAGAGATTATACATACCTCCTGCAAGGTGAACATCAATCAGCAGCAGATAAATCACAGGTCAAGCAGAGCGAGAACCACAAGAGATTCAAAAAAAGGGAAATGGGGGNCACAGGGAAAAGAAAGTAAGAGTAAGACACAAGGACGGGGAAAATAGATTTAAAAGTGTTTAGTGCTTGAGAGATCACAGAGCTTGCCATGCAAAACAAAAGGTATTTCATCAAAGTTCCAAACACATTAGAAGTTTTGCTAGATTTCAGGGAAAATAGTGCCAAGCGCAGCAATGAAATAATAGAAAATCATGCAACGACAATAAAAGACCCTGCCAACAGCGTTACTTCAATTCACAGAAAAGCCAGAAAACTTTGGTTAAACAGAAACATTTGTGATCTACAGCAGGAAGCACTCACCTAGTTTGAGGAGCCAGCCCTCTCTGTCAGGGTTGAAGAAAGTGTGTGTCAGATCATTCCCATCATCCTCTGGGATCTTAAAGGGCTCATTCTTGATGCTGTCATACAGATTCTAAAGAAAACATTTACATTGTTTATTGTAAAAGAGATATCACACAGGCCTTGAAAAACTTCACACTGATGGCACCTGAGAAACCCAAAGTCATGTTCAAAAACCAGACTCACACCAAGGACAATAAAGATAATTTGAAAAATAAGGCTTTAAAAAAAATTCTTTTTTTTTAAATCCACCCTCCCAACTATAAGGATAATGATACAAAGAAACAATATTGTTGGGATTACTTACAGAGCAATTTGTTTTTCAGCTGATCAACAACAAAACACTGACAGCAAGAAATCAGATTTGATTTTAAAGGGTTTGCACATTTAAAATGTCACCTGCCATTGCAGAGAAGCTTATTACAGAGGTCCAGAAAAACCCTGAGTGACAGCTTCTCCTGCCTTTGAAGGGTTTCATGTACCCAAAAGCATCTGTTTTTCCTTTGGTTTCTTTGCAAAATGTACATCCATACATACATGATCAGGATTGTTATTGCTATCCTCTCCAAAATTGCCTACCCTATCTTTATAGTTATAATAGTTAAGATTATAGTTATCTTTATAGTTGACATTCTTGCTGTGAATCTGTAAGTTCCAATACTGGCCAATTTAAAGTGATAATAGTGACAAACTTTGACAGTAAAAGAGTCAGATTGCATTATGACAATAAATCAACACATAAGAACAGTCACACTCACTCTGAGCAGTTCCTCTGGCAAATCTCCACCATCATTGATGCCTCGGTTCATGCTGATGAAACGCTCCACTGTCGGCTTGTCCCGCACGTTCGGGTTGTGCAGACTGGTGTTCAACATGATAATGGCGAAGGACAGCACGTAACAAGTGTCTGTTGGACAAGATGGACAAGATGGACTGAGGGGTGATGAACTATGAGGGGTGATGTATTACTCTAAAACACACCTAAATTGCACCAGTGATGCGTTTGCATCTGTCAGGTTGTTGAAGGTTCACTGACCTGTGCTCTGGAAAACTCCAGGGTTGCAGTAACAGTATCTCTGAGCGAAGGCCTCCATCATCCTGTCAATCTTCTGAGCCTCGCCTGGCAACCGAAAACTCCACAGAAACTGCCTAAGGTCAGCAGACAGACAGACAGACACACACACACACACAAACACACACACACACACACACACACATCAGCACTTAATTCTGACACAAGAATAGTATTTACAGTACTCTATAATGATCTGTTTTAGTTATACAAACAGGCAAAAAAAAACAAGATTGTTGAAAGGTGAACTGATTTACCGAAGGGCTTGTACCAAGTTTAGATCAGTAAATTCGTGAAGATCAACAAATGCCTGCAATACTTTAATATTGAAGTCATCTCTGATGGGAAGAAAAAAAGGAAGGGAAGATATTTTAACATCAACAAAACATCTGTTTAAATACATTTGTTCTGGAGAAGTCAGCCTTAAAGTTTTGGCCAGTGTGTTCTAAATTAGCTCCACAGTACCTTTCACCCAGATAGTCTCCTATTGCAGTTTTATTGAGTCCTTCTCCTTTGTACAGGAACTGAGCAATGTCCTCTGGAGTGTGCCTGAGTAGCTCATTCTCCACCAGGAACACAATGCCCTGCAAACAGTGTGATTTAAACATCACTAGGACTGAAACTAACAACTATTTTGCTAAACAATTTGTAATTGCACACTATTTAATTGGATAGTTTACATATGTTTTTTATTTTTTAACTATATAAAATTTGCATGTATTTCATATAAAAATAATTTATATTTTGGTTAAAAAGTGATTTTAGAAAAGCCTTTTTACAGCAGAACAGATCAAAGAATAAACATTATGAAAAATAAAACTATGATTAAGTGTTAACAGGTAAGATGTAGATAGTAGTGTTGTCACAATACTGGAATTTCTAGCTTTGATATGACACCTTGAAAAATGTTGATATTCAATAACATTTTCGATACCACAGGGAATAAACTGCCACAACGTTATGGGTGTAAAAGTTTAGTTTATTTTTCTTTCATTTAAAAAAAAATATATCACAAGTCTAGAAATTGACAATGAGGTATATTTTATTAAAAAAAACATCTTGAGGTTGTGCACTTGTTTCAAAGGCTTTTAGATTGTCATACATTCAAAAACCAATAAAGTGCTTAAGTTAATGGATATTTGTTAACATTAACAATAAAATAATACTTCTAAAACATATATTTATCATAGTTAAATGTTACTTTAAACATTTACTAATAAATCCAAAGTTCTATCTGTTAATATTTTTAATTTGAACAAGAGCTAACATGTACCATTGTGTTTTTATTAACTAATGTTATCAAAGTTTAATAAACACTTTAACAAATATATTGCTCATTGTTTATTAATGTTGATTAATACTATAACATTTATATGAACAGATTTTAATTTTGGATTCACATATATTTATTGATCAATGCACATAAATAGAGCGCTATAGTAAACACGGATGCGCAAAGGTGCATCACATGCGAAAACAAACCTCACTGGAACGACATGAGGACACTCATATCAGCAACAAAACTGCGCCATCTTGGTTAATATTTCAGTAATGTTAAATAAGAGCAGTTACCAACCTCTCAAAACTCTTTAAATAGGTCCGGGTGTCTGTCTTTCAGGTGCTTTGCTAAATTGTTAGCACTGCTTTGCAACAACGCTTGCATATTGGCTTGCTCGTGTCTTTTTACTCTGAGCCATATGAATATAATGTAATCTTTTATACTATACTTAAGACTTTTTATAAAAATATAAATAACTATTTAGGTACAATTTCTGAAGAAAATGTGAGTGGTGCTTGCTGTGTCAAAACTCCGGAATATTTAAACATTGCTAACATGACTTAGCATGAGGCTAGCATCATAGATATACTAAATGGAGGTTGCTAGGGTGAGCTAAATGGTTGCTAGGGTGTGGTCAGTAAGTTGGGCAATACCTAAAGTCCACTGACAGCCCGAGTCAAATAAACCCACCCCCAAGTCTCTACGACATTCTGATGTGGAGCTATGACGTCACAAATTTCAGCCCAATGTAAGTCTATGGAATTTTTCACCCACTTTTTCATACGCCCTAAAAACATTGTACATCTGATTGCTTAATAGAGTCATAGCACACCTCTCCAACATATGCTGCTCGGTTTGACACCTCATTCATGGGTCTACAACAAACTGTGTGGGACGAGTTTCGTTCCAAAGTTGTCCAGAAAAAGTAGTAGTAGTAGTAGTAGTAGTAGTAGTAGTAGTATGCAAGAAAGTAATAGTGATGCTTTGCTTCGCAATCACCACGTATAAACTGTAAAGCATTTTTCTGTACCTTTTTGGGGTCCATGTTGAATTTTTTCCTACCCATAGCCACATGTCGACTCTTCTGTAAAGTTTTACTATAAAAATGAGAGAAGATCAATTATATTTTCATGTAAAAAGTATGAAATACTAAATAATGCCAAAGGGAAAATTACAAACAGAGGTCGGTAACTGACAGACATATTTACTAACAGTTGTGACTTTTGAATCGTCCTATTTATACAGTTTACAGGAGCAGCTTAAACACTGTGTATATGAATGATGCAGGTCACACCCAGACCACAAAACTAATAAGCAACTGGATTTAAAACCCTTTAGATGACACAAAGCTCATATCTCTGTGAGTTACCAGAAACCCCCATGAGTAAAACAACACACACAAACACAAGCATTGTCACATTATTGAGCAGCCATCATAGATAATTAGCTATCCAAAGCAGTGGTTATAAGTTGTAAAATGCGGCTACTGGCATATCGTTTTGAACAGCTCATAGATGATTAAAACTAACTAAACATTAAACACAGTGAGTTTTAGTTTTCATGTAAATGCCTTTACACAAATGCTGAGAGAATATGTGTGTGTTTGCTTTATTGGCTGAGTTAACCATTCAGAGATAAATAATAGGAAAACCAGTTATTTTTTGAATTCCACTAAACATTTCTAGTAATCACATGGCCAATATATGTGTCAGTATTTATTTTCTCAGCATTTCTACAGTATTGGCAGAACGAAGAACTGCAACAATGCAGTATACACCTGCTAAAATTTCAAGAACTGCTTACTTTGTATATCTTCTTTACTTTTTCAATGCTTGCATTTAATTCTTGGTTCTTATTTAATTACAGATTAATTAAGTCTTGAACAATTATCAGCAGTCCATTTTTACCCTGATGTCAAAAATAATACTTTTTCACTGTTTTAATCTGTATCAACTATTGCAATGTTGGTATTGTGACAACCCTGAAAACAGGTGCACTTGTGTAATGTTAAAGGGACTGATGTCGCTGACCTGCCCTCTGTGCTGGTCTCCAGTCCCTCCACCTCTATAATGGCTTCTCTAAGCTCCTCTTTTAGTCTCTGGATCTCAAGAAGCAAAGCTCCCTTCCTGCGCCGAATCTCCTCCAGCTCTGAGCGCTCCTCTGGGCTCAGGTCCGCTGGGACTATAAGGAGGAGAAGAAGAAAGAGGGGGCTAAATTAGGACACAGGTTCCACCAAAGTCCTCCAAGATCTAGTAAGACATACTATATAGGCCTCATTCACACCAACACCTCTTCAACAGTTATCGTTTCTACACACTCACAACATTACGTAATCACTGGCCTGTGTCTAATATTATTCACTTTATGATGTAAAATGGAAACAATTGGGATGCTGAACATGGACATTAAGTGTTTACATACTGCCTCGCTTTTAGATTAGGTAAAGGGTACACTTTCTCTATAGACTGAGGGAGGCTTATTACAACACCAGCTGGTGTTTGGATGGTTAACAGAAAGCAAGCCACGACAGAACAGAGCCAAACCCACAGCAGCTCAGAAAGCAACGCCTGCAGGCACCAACAAACACTCTGCAATCCCGTGTCATTTCTCAAAACATATTTCAAGAGCAGATTCGGAGGTCACAATATTCACTACAATTAAAATGATAAAGCATTTATTTGTAACAATATACCCTTGAATACCAACAAAGACTTGCCCAGCAATTACATCCAAATGACTTCCGAATAGCTTAAAAACATAGTTTCTCAATTACATTTATGAAATATAGCATTTTGACATAACATTACTCAGCATCTGATAAATGCAGACAAGTGAAAGAGGCCAAGTATTACAGTGTAATACCTGCTGATTGACAGCTAAATTATGCACTAAATATGACAACAATTAGCAGGAATTACGTTTAAAAACCTTTAAAATAAGACAATGATGATTACGCACGAAGCATTTTAAATGTTCCACATATATATGTGTGCGTGTGTGTGTGTGTGTGTGCGTGCGTGTTAGGTACAGCAAGCGCGTGATGCAGCACTAAACACAGCACAAAACAAAGCTTTACTTACTGTAGTCCAGATCATCCATTTTGGGGGCTTTGCTTTTAGGCATAAATTTGTCAGAATCGAATGTCATTCAATAACTGAGAGATTTGGATATATAAAAAAAAAATGCCCCACAAACGAAAAGGAAATAACTAGGCGAAAAACCGAAAGGGGACAAAGGAGGAGTTAAGAACGGAAGTCGCGCCTGTCCGTCCATAAACTGAAAGAGCTGCAGCGGCGGCCATTTTGGTAAGGGCCGAAAGAGGCCGTGTCCATGTGTCTTCACAAATAAAGGCGAACTTCATCAGGTAAACAAATGATAAAAGTGATAATTGCAAAATAAATCAAAGCATTAGATTCTTAGTAAAATTAGTAAACTAACCCGACGGTAATATGTAATTAGTTATCAACGTCTGGGTAGGATTGAAATATGGCTCCACGTTAAAGGATCACAACACCCTAAAACACATTTTTTGAGTTTTTTACAGATATATACATGTTGTACATTGCTTAAAACAGTAATATATGTCACTAAAAATGTTACAAAGTGGAAATTGGTCATTTTTGCGCTTTTTGTGACCATATCTACGTCATCGGCTTGACGGCCCCTTTTAAGCATTATTAATGAGCAGTGTAACATTATGCATGACAAAAGCCTCGTCTAATCCAATCTCTGCACCGTG